>CM039512.1:36891935-37185963 GCA_022432975.1 Begonia masoniana | reverse complement strand
AAGCCTTTAATACCACAAAATTACCCAAATCGTAGATTTATGGCTCAGTCCATGCACAAATTTGAATACCTTATCCTCGTCCCTGTGACCAAAATGTTCAGCAAAACCTGGACAGGGACTCGAACTGCCTACTGTACTCGGCTACAGACCCTGTCTGCTTCAAGTTAGAAATTAAACCTTATTTGCCAGTTGGACCGAGTACTGTTGACAATATTCTCGCGAGAAAAGGTCTTTGAAGGTGCGAAAAGGCATCGCCAAGACATCATTGTGGTCCTATTGTTTCCCACCAGAGTTGAGCTTCACCAGCCAAGGAATGTTGCCAACGTGACCTTATCTCCTTCTCCAATGTTGGCGCACCTAAACATACTTTCAATCTTCCTAAGCCACCATTCAGCAATAACTAGATCAGATGACTGTCCATCAAACGTGGGTTGTCTTAGTCTCCGGAATCTATCTCCAGAATGTTCATTGCCTATAACCCGAGTTGGCACTTCCTTGCCCTCTCGGTTCACAGACTCCCCTAATTGGCAGACTGTTGCGCACTAAATAAGAGGGTGACAATGAAAATGGTCAGAGAATCACCTGGCCGAAATGTCGGGTGTTACATAGTGTCCATAGAACAGGTATCAGTATGCATCAAATTTAAGACATTAGGTCTTCTAGACAGAGGCATTGTTTTAAAAGCAACCATACGTTGTTTACCATCCAAACAATGAGTGCATATCTTTATCTCTTTAGACTTTAAATTAGGAATTATCATTTTAAGATAAAGCTTCTCCATACCATTCTTGCTCATGTGCCCAAGCTGCATATGACATAGTTGAGTAGATGAGTCATCAATTGCATTCACTTCTCCTCTGTAAGATGTAGCTTGCATCAAATAAAGAGAATTGTGTTTCTTTCCTCTAGCGACCACCAATGACCCCTTAGTGAGCTTTCCACTTATCTTCACCAAAGTGGTTATGGTATTCCTCATCATCAAGTACACCAGTGGAGATCAACTTTAGGCAAATATCAGAAACATACATCACATTCTTCAAACGCAATCGACATCCAACATCAGTATTCATGTAGATATCACTTATACCTACGATTCTGCACTCTGCATCATTCCTCATCTTCACATGACAAAACTCACCTTCACTGTAAGTAGAAAACACATGACGTCAAGAAATAACGTGGTATGAAGCACCTGAATCAACTACTCAATGATGATCCTGACATGTGAGGTTAACGCTTATATCATTGCAGATAATAGTCACATCTTCATTTGCAGCTGCTCTTGTATTAGCATCATCTGTCTTTTCTTCTCCTTTCTAATTCTATTTTTTTTTTCTCTCAACCATTTTCTACAGTTAGATTTCTTGTGCCCTCGTGGTCTCTCATTGTTGTCAAGGCTCTTCTGGTTCTTACTCATGCTTCTACCTCGTCTCACCAAAACAAGCATATGGAAAACAGAAGAAAAATATACCACGGGACTGTAGGTTGTCTTTATCATGGAAAACTCTCAAAATATTGAGTAATTAACCACGAGTGTAACGTCCCGAGTTTTCTGAACCCGGTTTGTTACTCATAAACCCGAACATAACTAAGAAAATTTCAGACCAAATTTAAAACTTCGTTCGAAAGTCAAATTTGAACATTTGCTAAAAACATAAAAACTTGCAGCGGAAAATCTTTGAGCAAAACAAAGTTAAGCAAAACTATAAAACAGTGTTTGAATAATCAATTAAAATATTAAGAAAATAATTCAGCCGGAAGAGATGAAGGCTTAGGCATGAAATACTTAAAGTTATAAAAGTCAAACACATCATCCGCTGAACAAAGTCAACGAGAAGGGCAGAAACAAACCGAAGGCTTCCACCGATGACGTCAGCCGGATGAATCAATTATCCAACTTCAACCGATCGCAAAACGACAAGTTGCTACTCGCATCTACCGATGACGTCATCCGGATGATTCATTCGCCCAGCCTTTGCCGACCACAAGACGACAAATCTTTTACTCTCATCTTCCGATAGAACAAGCTACATATACCGATTACTAAACGACAAAACGTCTACTACATCATCTGGTAGGTTTAATACACGACATCCACCGATCACTAAACGACAAATTACATCCTACATCATCTGATGGATTTAACACTCGACATCACCCGATCACAAAACGACAAATTTTCTACTTATATCTTCCGATGGCTTCCACTGAAGACATCATCCGATGACTTTACTGAAGACATCATCCGATGGCTTTACTGAAGACATCTTCCGATAGACAACAGAACAACAACTCAACATCTGCCGATAGACATCATCTACCAATAGAGAACAGAGCGACATTTCAACTACTTCTTGCTATACAAACACAACTCTAACTACAAAAAGGAATTTACTTACTTCACTGAAACCATTCAGAAACAATTCAAATCATTGCATTCCTCAAAATCCAGTAAGAACCAACATTAAAACCCAACAGAATACCATTATCAGAAAAATCTCAAAACGTATTCAAAATATTGAAACCACTACTGTCATGAAAACTCAACATACTTAAATTGAAACATTGTCAACTAAACCTTCACACCAACTGACATCAGTTAAACCGCCCCATCAACTGCCAGATTGTCACATAGATGCACTCCTCCAACAAGTCTATTCCTCAGCAAACTCAGTAAACACACCTGCTGTCACTTCTTCACCTACATCACAAAACTCATCTATTAGCCTAATGCTAAGTAAGTAAAGCAGTAATGAAATGAAATGCTGAAATATGAATTCCTAAACATGCAATTTCTACTTTCTCATCTCAGTTGTTCATGCATCGTTTCTGCTCAGATCCCCCTGTGAAATTGGGAGTTTGATCAACTTTCCTAAAGTATAAATATCCACTGACTCATTAAGGGGGCGGATTAATTCCCTTAACAGTAAATCTGATTCACATAGCTGTTTTCGATCCCCCTATTCGATGGGAAGCGGATCAAATTTCCCAAAGTCTAAATATCCACTGTCTCAGTAAGGGGCGGATTATTTCCCTTAACAGTAAATCTGATTCACATAGCTGTTTCATTATGTTCATTCCTTACCATGCCAACATGCATTCAAATTCATTTTCGTATACTATTAAAATATGATGCATAACATACAGACACATTCAAGTAATCATAATCCTAATGTTTTGTGATGTAGGCCTAAAGGCACAAGCATACTTCACTTACCTGGTCTCTTGGAAATCGCTCGGCTGTAAGCTACTTTAGAAGCTTGCTCACCTATAATCATAACAGAACACAAATCAAACCCTTACTAAGCTTCACCAGAAAGTCGACCAGAAGTTTAAGGAACCTAGTTTGAAACTCTGTTACTCGTGCATTCCTATTTATCACCAAAACCCGAACCTACTCTCATTCACAGCATCCTCAAAATCCTCACATTGTACTCTCTCAGGTATCTAACCGCTATATCATAAGAGAAATGTGGAAAACTTACCTAGGTTGAAGGAGAATCAGGCAAGGGAATCGCCTAGAGGGTTCTGTTGCAGAGCTGAAGGCTGAAAGAGGAATAGTAAGCAAGATAGTGGCGGCTACAGTACATTAAACCCAACCCTCTTTTCTTAAATACGTTATCCACTTTTGAAATTTCCAATTTACTCTTATGCCCTTGTCTAGTCACTCAATAACCCTACTTTAATTATTGCATAATAAAGTGTATAAAAGAGAGCTGGTTCGATAGAACCGGGTGTTACAACGGGACTGTATGTCACTTAATCAAACCTTCCATTATATCATAAATAATGGATACAACCGAAATTCTCTCTAAATCATCAAATTAGAGGCATTCAAAGATTTCATCAAGACTAAATAACAATCTTAGAAGATAACAAAAATGTTAGAGAGGATAATTAGAGGGGTACCACATTGCAATATCATTTTCACTCCACCAGACAACCTTAGAAAGCACAAACAATGATCACTGTCATTCAGAATATACTACTCAATGTCTTAAATCCACGTCAAAATTTCAAGACGTTCAAACGATTGAAAGTCAAGAAAATGCAATTCTTGACTTTGTTGGGCTATAAAGTTGTTGGGCTCAACCCATATTTTGGGTTTAGACTATAAAATGCCTTTGTGCCTAAAGATGCACTAGAGATATAACAAAAATAAAAGGAGAGAAGAGAAAAGCAAAAGGGTTCTCGGATTTTTCAAGCGCAGCTGTAAGAGAATTGCATTTTCTTGACTTTCAATTGTTTGAACGTCTTGAAATTTTGACGTGGATTAAAGATGTAACACCCAGAAATTTCGTTTTCAGGATTCCGAGCTTTAAGTTTCGAATATTAAGTATTTAAGCATTATAGAGTTTTAAATTCGTGGAAATAATAAATTAAGTCCAAATGGTCAACGGAAAGTTTCGTTGAGGTCCTAAAAATAAATAGAAATATTTGGAGAAATAAAGGGAATTTCGGAGAAGTTAAATCGATAGAAGAGATAATGATTTAAGCTAAGGAAATGAATTAAGGGCATTTAGGTAATTTTCTTTTAAAGTTAAAATTTCATTAAAACCTAAAATCTCTCTCCCTCTTTCTCATTTTCTCCTCCACGCACGTGAGCCTCTCCTCTTTGGCGATTTCTTTCCCTTTCTCCATCGCCATCTTCAACGGTTCGATCACTCCTCCATTTTGGCGATTCTTCCTTCAAGTTTCTTCCCCAAATCGACTCTTAGGGTAAGCACTACGTTTTAGTCAAGAGATTAGTCGTTTTTGGAGTTGTTTTGAGTTAGGGTTTGTGAATAAATTTAGGGTTTTTGTTAGAAATCGTTAGGGTAGTTTATTTATTTCTCATTGATGAAGTTTAATGTTAAATCTAAGTTGTTGGAAAAGATTAATGGTGTTGGATGATGTTTAATGTGAAATTTAGGTTGTTGGAGGTTGGTAAAACACCATTAATGGAGTTTGGAAGTTAATGAACACAAAGTGTTCGATGAAATGCCCGAAAGAGAAGAATTATAGTTTTTAGAAGAATTTGTCATAGCTCGAGAAGTTGATTGTTAGATTGATGTTCGAGAGTAAATATTAAAATGGACTAAATGAATGTTTCTCACGGGACTAAATGAATGTTTCTCACGGGACTAAATGAATGTTTCTCACGGGACTAAATGAATGTTTCTCACGGGACTAAATGAATGTTTCTCACGGGACTAAATGAATGTTTCTCACGGGACTAAATGAATGTTTCTCACGGGACTAAATGAATGTTTCTCACGGGACTAAATGAATGTTTCTCACGGGACTAAATGAATGTTTCTCACGGGACTAAATGAATGTTTCTCACGGGACTAAATGAATGTTTCTCACGGGACTAAATGAATGTTTCTCACGGGACTAAATGAATGTTTCTCACGGGACTAAATGAATGTTTCTCACGGGACTAAATGAATGTTTCTCACGGGACTAAATGAATGTTTCTCACGGGACTAAATGAATGTTTCTCACGGGACTAAATGAATGTTTCTCACGGGACTAAATGAATGTTTCTCACGGGACTAAATGAATGTTTCTCACGGGACTAAATGAATGTTTCTCACGGGACTAAATGAATGTTTCTCACGGGACTAAATGAATGTTTCTCACGGGACTAAATGAATGTTTCTCACGGGACTAAATGAATGTTTCTCACGGGACTAAATGAATGTTTCTCACGGGACTAAATGAATGTTTCTCACGGGACTAAATGAATGTTTCTCACGGGACTAAATGAATGTTTCTCACGGGACTAAATGAATGTTTCTCACGGGACTAAATGAATGTTTCTCACGGGACTAAATGAATGTTTCTCACGGGACTAAATGAATGTTTCTCACGGGACTAAATGAATGTTTCTCACGGGACTAAATGAATGTTTCTCACGGGACTAAATGAATGTTTCTCACGGGACTAAATGAATGTTTCTCACGGGACTAAATGAATGTTTCTCACGGGACTAAATGAATGTTTCTCACGGGACTAAATGAATGTTTCTCACGGGACTAAATGAATGTTTCTCACGGGACTAAATGAATGTTTCTCACGGGACTAAATGAATGTTTCTCACGGGACTAAATGAATGTTTCTCACGGGACTAAATGAATGTTTCTCACGGGACTAAATGAATGTTTCTCACGGGACTAAATGAATGTTTCTCACGGGACTAAATGAATGTTTCTCACGGGACTAAATGAATGTTTCTCACGGGACTAAATGAATGTTTCTCACGGGACTAAATGAATGTTTCTCACGGGACTAAATGAATGTTTCTCACGGGACTAAATGAATGTTTCTCACGGGACTAAATGAATGTTTCTCACGGGACTAAATGAATGTTTCTCACGGGACTAAATGAATGTTTCTCACGGGACTAAATGAATGTTTCTCACGGGACTAAATGAATGTTTCTCACGGGACTAAATGAATGTTTCTCACGGGACTAAATGAATGTTTCTCACGGGACTAAATGAATGTTTCTCACGGGACTAAATGAATGTTTCTCACGGGACTAAATGAATGTTTCTCACGGGACTAAATGAATGTTTCTCACGGGACTAAATGAATGTTTCTCACGGGACTAAATGAATGTTTCTCACGGGTCTGACTGTATGTTTCTCACGGGACTAAATGAATGTTTTTCACGGGGAAAGAAAAAGTTTTTACGAAACGAAACGAAACGACACTGTTTTACAAATGTCATGCATATATGTAATGTTATGTTTAGTACGCTCCTTACTAAGCATTAGGCTTAATGTAGTTATCGTATGATGTAGGTGACGAGAACGAAGGTGAGGAACCTCTTTATGATGACCAAGTGTAGATGGTCGGTGGTGGAGCTCGTTGCGGCGGAGCGTGTTTTGGCAGGGTTGGATTACTCACGGTTAGATGTTTTGAGAGTTTTTGGGAGAAGTTGGGATAATGATGAATTTGATGGATTTTTAGTACATTTTGATATGTTTTAGGATGTATGGTGATTGAATAGATTGTGTATAGTGTTTTAAATTGTTTTGATGTTTTTCAAACAGGATGGATATGTTAAATTTTTAAACGGAACCACGCGGTTCGTTTTTATGAAAATCAGTTATATTTTAAAGTAAATTGTGTTGGTTATGAGTTTTGGGTAAATTTAGTGTGGAAGTGTTAGTGTGAGAAGTACGTGATGAATTGTGTTGTGTTCGGGGTTTGGATAAATGTTATGTTGAAGTATGTCTTAATGAGGTATGTAAGATTTGTGTGAAGAGAAAATGAGAGAAGAGAAAAGGTTGATGAGTGTTAGGTTTTATGTGTTTTTGAGTGTTGTGTATTTGTGCTAAAAACGTGAAGTGCAGGGTATGTGAAGGAGGAAAGAAGAAAGGAGAAGGGGAGGAGGGGAGGAGGAAAAGCCGTGCTCTCTGGAGAAATCCAGAGAGCATGGCGATTGCTCGCCTACCAGAGGCGAGCAATCGCCTCTTCCTCTGTGGCAATTGCTGAGAAAGCGATTGCCTGGAGGAAACGATCGCCATGAGGCGATTGCTCGCTAGGAGCAATCGCTGGCTAGCGATTGCTCGCCAGGAGCAATCGCTGGCTGGCGAGCAATCGCCAGTTTTCTGGCGATTGCTCGCCACCATTTCTGGCCACTTTAAAATATATATATATATATATATATATATATATATATATATATATATATATATATATATATATATATATATATATATATATATATATATATATATATATATATATATATATATATATATATTTCAATCTCGAACATCATCCGGTCCTTCTCAATGACTGGTGACCAAAGGACTTTTCGTCAACGATTTCTAAGTCCTATTCCAAGACCTCCTTCTGAGTGGATCTTACAAAATAATATGCAATTACCCAAGGAATCTTCTGCAAATATTGAAGCTACCAAGTGGTTGCAGTGGAATCCAGCTGTCCAATATCCTAAGTATCCAAAGACATCTTCCAACATAGTGGACCCATGTACACTATCCACTAGTACCAACAGTGCTTCCACTAGCACTAATAGTACCTCCACTAGCTCCACTAGCTAGTGCTTGCTTTAAGTTATTGCTTTTATACGTAAGCAATGACGTTTATTTAGTTTGTTTGTTTGTATGCTCCTCCTCTATATAAAGGAGCCTTAGTTTTCATTTCTTCTCAAGTTTTTTAGAGTTTGCCTTCTCTCTCCTGTAAAAACTCTAGTTTGCTTGCTCTCTCTACTTGTAAGTTTCTCTTGTTTAATATAATTTCTTATTTCTATTTCTACTTTATATTTCGACTTCGATCCATTGAGATTTGGATATACATTGAAGTATATTGGACCATGACATAAACTTGTTTGAATAACTCCCATCAGAGAGTTTTTCCAATTTTGATTTCTAGCGTCTCTTAGATTAGCTAGAATACTGGCATTTAAACCTGGAAGGATTAAAGGTTTAAAAGCAATTTGGATTAATCCTATATGGATATACTTGTATTTTTGGAAATATTTTTGGATATCTTTTAAACTTAATAGTTTAATAGTTTTGTCATTGGAATCTAAACAAATAGTTTGTTCAGAAATTTTGATAGCATTTTTGAAAAGAAATTCAAACGTTCCTACTTTGTAAATTTCTTTGGGTTCTAAAGTATTATGAAATTAATCTCTTTGAGATAGATTGTATTGATATGGGTAATTCATAGTCTATATAAGGAGAAGTTTAGAAACAATACGGAGTTATTAATAAATCAATAAGGTATTTTGATAAATCAATAAGAGAAAAATTTGTTATCAATAAGGTTTATTATCTTATCTCAAATTAAATTCCTAAGATTAAGCTTAGAAAAGATTTGCTTTTTTGCATAAATGAATTAACTATTGTCTAAACATGAATTTTTCTGATATTACCAATATATCTTCAAATTCTACTAAAAACGAACAAATCGTAGAAATTTCTCAAAACTCTTTACTAAATCAATGGTCTATTCCTGTAATAGAAACCAAAGAAATTTACAAAGTAGGAACGTTTGAATTTCTTTTCAAAAATGCTATCAAAATTTCTGAACAAACTATTTGTTTAGATTCCAATGACAAAACTATTAAACTATTAAGTTTAAAAGATATCCAAAAATATTTCCAAAAATACAAGTATATCCATATAGGATTAATCCAAATTGCTTTTAAACCTTTAACCCTTCCAGGTTTAAATGCCAGTATTCTAGCTAATCTAAGAGACGCTAGAAATCAAAATTGGAAAAACTCTCTGATGGGAGTTATTCAAACAAGTTTATGTCATGGTCCAATATACTTCAATGTATATCCAAATCTCAATCTGTCTTTGACAGATCCCAATCTGTTTGAGGCTATTACCTTGAATATTCAAACTCATGGTTATGATTTCCTTCCAGGATCAGAAACCATTGCGGTAATTTACCGTATTAATTACAAATTAATGAATACTTTGTGTCCAAATGCCATAATTAGAGAAATTCCTGGCAAAACCATGGTAATAGAAAGTAATCTATTATCTACCAATATAGCTATTCCTCGTCTTATCGACTGGGAAGAAGTTACTTTTCCAACCACATGGACAATTCCTCAAGCCATACTTCCAAGATCTAGTATCAATTCTCAAATTGATCAAATTATTCAAACAGAGGATGGAGACATTCAAATCCAATTTACTCCCGAAATTTCTAAACGACTTTCTTTATCCAGGAGTATGTCCAATAGGTCTAGTTTTTCTCCATTCAAACCATTAGAAACTTCTAGTTCCAGACATTCAATTTCTGGTGCTTCCCAATTACCTCAATCTTTAAATATTGAAGAGATTCAGGTTTCCAAAGAACAAATTCCTCATGGAGTTTACAAACATCCTAAATTTGGTCACGAAGATAACAAAAAGGATGATTCTCCAACTGCATCTGAAATGCAATTTAATCTCTAATGGATTTTTCTCCAGGATCTTTAGTTAGAGATATTCTTAATCAAGATTACCAAAAACCTTCCAATACTTTATTTCGAAAGTGGATACATCACCAGCATGCTGGAGATCCTTTCCAAATTATCAAAGAGCAATTTTACTCTTACCTTCAAAAAGAACAAACATTTATGTTCTTCCCCCAATGGTATTGGGAATACTATATTCCAAATTATACCTTGTCTATTGATGTATTAGATCAATATGATAATTTTCTAATCAATTGGCATACTAAATCAGGAGATGTTAAGTCAGTACATCCTCCTTTCGAACCAATTCAGTTAATCAGCTCAGATAAAAGTTCTACTATTGAAGTCATTCCTTTAGTAGATACTTCTTCTAAAGACAAAGAGGTCCTTATCGAATCTACAATCTATAAACAGATTAATTATACAAATATAACTCTCAATACAGTTGGAAACCAACTTCAAAGAATTGAGAAACGACTGAATCAATTAGGAGAAAAGATTCCTACATCTCAAGATTTACCTTCTTCTTCTAAAGAAACATCCATTTCCAAAGCTTTAGCAATTAGTCAACCTGATCTGAAGCCTCCCATATTCTTGTCAAATTTTAATTTCAAAAATCCGAATGAGGATAAAGAATTCATGAATGAATTAGTTAAAAGGTTAAAAACCGTTAACCTATCTCCAATTACTAAATCAATTGAATCTTCTGATGAGTCTAGTACAGATTCTGATCTTGAAGAAATTCACCAAATGCAAATTACTTTTCCAAAATATGAAGATCCTTCGATTGAAAATTCTTCATTTCATGTCCAAAATCTATCTTTAAATCGTATCAAATACAAAGACAACTTAGGTGGAGATACTTTCCGTCGTGTCTATTATCCAAGACCAACTCCTCCCGATATGCTTTGGGAAGAAAATTTCTTCAAAAATCAAACTACTTATTCAGCCAAAACTATTTATGAGTGGAACATAGATGGTTTATCTGAATATCAAATTTACGAAGTCCTTCACAAAATGCTGATGTATGCCACTATTTGTCGTGCATCTCATAACACTGATAGAGATATTGCTATCTTTATCATTAGTGGTTTCATTGGCAGTCTCAAAGGTTAGTGGGATAACATTCTCACTCAAATTCAAAGAGATGAAATTCTCAATGCTGTTAAAATAGAACAGCCATCAACTTCCCAATCACAACAAGATAGTGTTTATACACTTATCCAATCAATTATCTTTTATTTTGTTGGTTCGGTTGACCAGCGTCTTGAGCGCGGCACTGAATTATTACAAAATCTCAAATGTGGTCCTTTAACCAACTTTCGATGGTATAAAGATGTTTTCATTACCAAAGTTTTCCAAAGACCTGATGCAAATGCTCCTTATTGGAAGTCCAAATTCATTGAGGGATTACCTTCACAATTTGCTGAGCGTGTCAAACAAAAGTTAAGTACTTCCCAAAATGGTCAAAATATTCCTTGGAATGATTTAACCTATGGCCATCTTGTCAGTATTTGTCTTCAAACTGGAATCAACTTATGTAATGACATGAATTTGCAATATCAAATTAAGAAACAAAATATCACAGGCAAACAAGAGATAGGAGAATTTTGTCAACAGTTTGCTTTTGACATGCCAATTCAATATCCTAAACGAATAAGGGATAAAACCAAACATCATAAATCTCAAAATTATAAAAATTATCAAAAGGCCAAAAGAAAACTTAAGGCTAAAGAATGGTCAAACATTCCTAAACCTACATTTCCAAAGAAAAAGCGAAAATACCACAAAACTCCTAAGTCCAAAATTAAATGTTTCAAATGTGGACAACTAGGACATTATGCCAATAAATGTTTCAAAGCTAAAAAATTGAATGAGTTAGTTCATGATGAACAAACTAGAATTCAACTGTCAAAACTTTTCTTAGAATCTTCTGATATAGAAGAAAGCCTTCCAAGTCATGATGATCTGTCTTCATCATCATCCTCTGAAAAAAATTGCATCAACAAATGTTGCAATCAAATTTCCAAATTATCCATTAATGTTCTTTCACAAGAACAAGAAGATATTCTCAAAAATCTTGATCAAATCCCTGATCCTGATTTTAGGATGAAAATTGTTTCCCAATTGATCAATCAAACTCACCCAGTTTCAAATGAATCGACTGTTCCTGAGTCCATTCTAAAACCAAAATACTATACTATGCAGGAAGTTTTTCATCGCATAGATCATCTTCAAAAGGTAACTCCTGTTACTCTCCAAGATTTACAAAAAGAGGTACATTATCTTAAAGAAGAAATCAAAATTCTCAGAAATAATCAATTAATTTCTGATACCAAAATCAGTCAATTAGAAGAGTCACTTTCACTTCCTAATACAACTGATACTTCTTCTATTCCTTTCCAAAACGAAACTCTCAATCATATTAACCATATTCTAAGTCAAAAATGGTACGTCGAGATTTCTCTTCTAATTCACAATAATTATCAAATTTCCAACATTACTGCTCTTGTGGATAGTGGAGCAGATATCAATTGTATCCAAGAAGGATTTATTCCTACCAAGTACTTCGAAAAAACTTCTCAAACTTTGACTACTGCAGGAGGCAGTAAACTTTTTGTCAAATTTAAATTATCCAATGTCACCACTTGCAACGAACAAAGTTGTTTACCTACCACTTTTCTTCTTGTCAAAGATTTAAATCATAAAGTGATTTTAGGAAATCCTTTTCTCCAACAAATAATGCCCATCACTATCAATGAAAGTGGCATTATAGCTACTGTTCAAGACACTAAAGTCTTATACCCTTTTGTGTCTGATCCAGTTGTAAAAATTCTAAATGAGTTAAGAAATTTTTCTCAAACTAAAATTCAGCAATTGAATTTTCTCAAATCAGAAATAAATTCTTTCAAAATTGAACATCAACTCAAAGACTTTCAAATGATTAATAAAATCAAGACTATTGAATCTCAATTCCAAAATGAGGTTTGTCATACTATTCCAAATGCTTTCTGGGAAAGAAAAAGACACATTGTTTCTTTACCCTATATTCCTAATTTTGATGAAAAGCTTATTCCAACAAAGGCTCGGCCCAGTCAAATGAAACAGGAATATCTCAAATTATGCCAAGATGAAATTCAAAGTTTATTAGAGAAAAACCTTATCCAACCAAGTCAATCTCCTTGGAGTTGCACAGCTTTTTATGTCAATAAAAATGCTGAGAAAGAACGAGGAGTCCCTCGTCTTGTATCATCTACAAACCTTTAAATAATGTTCTCAAATGGATCAGATATCCAATTCCAAACAAAAAAGATTTGTTAGACAGATTACAATCTGCTCTCTTATTTTCCAAATTTGATCTCAAATCTGGTTACTGGCAAATTCAAATTGCCAAAGAAGACCGTTACAAAACTGCTTTTGTAGTCCCCTTTGGTCATTATGCATGGAATGTAATGCCATTTGGATTAAAAAATGCACCATCAGAATTCCAACATATCATGAATGATATTTTTTCCAAATATTCCAAATTTTGTATTGTCTATATCGATGATATACTGGTGTTTTCCAATTCCATTGATCAACACTTCAGACATCTTAGAATTATTAAAGATGCTATGAAAGTTAATGGTTTAGTAGTCTCTGCTCCTAAACTAAAACTTTTCCAAACTACTGTGCGATTCCTTGGTCATACTGTACATCAAGGAACAATCATTCCAATTAATAGAAGTATTGAATTTGCTTCTAAATTTCCTGATGAAATTACTGACAAAAAACAATTGCAAAGATTTCTTGGTAGTTTAAATTATTTGGGTGATTTTTATTCAAATCTAGCCCAGGATACTGCCATATTATATCAAAGATTAAGAAAAAATCCTTCACCATGGACCCCTGACCATACTGCAGCTGTTCAAAAGGTAAAGGTAAAAGCTCAAACTGTAACGCCCCCGAACCCACCCTGGCTCGGAGCGCTACATTGCTAACCAATCCCACATTAAAAATCTAATTTAAAATAAGACTAGACTCACTAATGCCCCTTAATCCTAATCTATAAGCACCACGGCGTTCTTCCCAAAAATTTCGGCAAAGTAACGCCTGAAAATGGCGCCTCCAAAATGCTAAATACCTGCATAAAACCCAATCCAGAATATTCCTAATCTCCAACAATCAACCAGAATGTTCTTAACCATCTAACCAACCTACAAAATCCCCAATATATGGTAACACCTCACCCTCAACTATAACTAAATACAACAATTACACATGTCTATCCCATAACTGTCAATCAAAAGAAACATTACACAATCCCATCGATTCCACAAACAGACATTTACAATACTATCAACATACAAAACCCACATCTTCCGAAGACCATGGTGGAGTCGCCCCGACAAATGCCCGCACCGGCACGCTCCATGCATCACCGACTGCTCCCAAGTCCTGACTGACTCACATAGCTCACCTGTACCTGCGTCGTTACCTACACCACAGAACACACACACACACACGTAAGCTTACGCTTAGCAAGTAGGGAGTAACAAATAATAACAAGAAAAATGCACACCCTACCCTACTCTAACACCACAACACAACACCCCTCGACACGACAACTCAACACAAAGATACAACACCACCCAATGCAACTCAACAACGCAAAGCATCACTAACAACACGACCAACAATGCAACACAACACCACAATGCAATGCAATCCTATCATATGCAGTTTCTACACACTCTGTTGTTTTCTTTTCGTTTCGGTTCCATTTATCTTTCACTTTCAGGTGAATCAAGTAGGCACACGCCCCCACACAGTCCAGGACGGCCACGCCTTGACCCACGGAGCTAGACCGGAGGCACACGTCCCAACACAGTCCAAGACGGCCAACCGAATCTCCTCCAATCGATCGTAGAATCCTCCGTGCACTTCAAGCACGGGTGCACTTCAAGCACCAACCCATTGTGCACTTCAAGCACGAATAGGTCGAGGAATTCATACTCACGACTCATTACGTACGTTAGAACCCCCCAATCGATCGTAGAATCCTCCGTGCACTTCAAGCACGGGTGCACTTCAAGCACCAACCCATTGTGCACTTCAAGCACAAATAGGTCGAGGAATTCATACTCACGACCACGTTGCAAATCTTTTCTTATCTTTCATTACATCATCCTCACCACTCAACCCTGCAAAACACGTGATTTCGTCAGTTAGAAAACCATGATGCATGTGTCAACCAAGATATGCAATACGACACAATACGACGATATGACACCACACGAAACAACCGACAAAGAAGACAACCAAGACATCAACAACTAAACAACACTAAACGACAACAACAACTCACACACTACTCGAACACCAACCAACAAACAAACACCAACCAACCAATAAGGCATCAACAACCAAACAACAAAATAAATCCTACCATTCCGTGGTGTAGGCCCGAAGGCAAAACAAACGTTCTCTACTTACCTGGCGTCCTAGCTCGCTGAGGGTACTCGATTACCTGTCCATCTACAGCTCGACCTACGATAAATATTCATCAAACCATTAAAATCAAGCATACATCTACTAATTACTCTCAAACTCCTATTTCTAGCCTAATCCAATGAAAGCCTAACTAAATGGGCCACCAATTTGGGTTCGGTAAAAACCGACCCGAAACCTCAAACGTGCATAACTTTTGCGTCGGTTATCGGAATCGAACGATTCTCGCGGCCACGTACTCCTCTAATAACCTATTTTAACCTGCCAAAAGGAATTTGAAAACAAACGACTCTAACTAGGTCAAATTCCAGTAAACCCGAATCTGCCCTTAAACCGGAAAATTTCCTTTTTCGATTTTTCATCAATTCTCTTCCAATTCCTCACCAATCAACCACCCACATACCTAATTAACAAAATCTAACACAAATTAGGGCTTCCAAATCCAGAAACCCGAAATGCCCTAATGAGGGCTCACTGATTTTTCGCCCAAACGGGCTCACTGTGGCCAGGCGATGAAAGACGGTCTAAGGGTCGGCAAACCCCCGCCGGAAACAACCCAAATCGGCCGGTGATCGGAGCTCAATCGAGCTCGTCACCTCGGCCTCGACAGAACCGAAAAACAAGGCAAAACAAAGAAAAAACCAGACCTCACCGGGCGGTTCGTGCGTGGAGACAGGCCGGAGCCCCTCGTCGCCGCCGTCTGGCCGGAGAACGCCGGAGTCGCCGGTGCTCGGCTCGCCTCCGTCGCTCGCGTTCTCTCCCCCTCTCCCCTGTCCTGCTCCTCGCGTCGTCGGGTTCGAACAACAACAGAATGAAATTCTGTTGTTGTTTTGTTTTATTTATTTTATTAATAATAATAATAATAATAATAATTATAATTATAATTTCTATTAACATTCATACAAATTACACTTATCGTTTTACCCACTTGTGTTTTCTACCATTCGAATTTCTTTAAATCTCGTTCTTACAGTATAACCCACGGTTTAATTTCATTGAACCCGAACCTAAATTAAGAACTCATTTAATTCCACCAATTTATTCACTTTTCTTTAAATTAATTAAAACAACCTATTTTATTAATGATTCTTTTCTGTTCTCTCCAATTTTATCCTTAAAAAAAAATCCCGGGTGTTACACAAACACTTCCTTGTTTGGCACTTTTCAATTCAGAATGGGACAAAATTGTTGAAACTGATGCCTCTGACAAAGGTTATGGAGGTATTCTAAAACAATTGAATCCTAATAATTCTAAAGAAGAACTGGTAAGATTTACTTCTGATGCTTGGAAACCAGTTCAGCAAAATTATTCTATTGTCAAAAAAGAGGTTTTATCTATTGTCAAATGTATTAAAAAATTTCAAAATGATTTACTCAATAAACATTTTGTTTTACGAGTTGATTGTTCTTCTGCCAAACAAATTTTAACCAAAGATGTTAAACATCTAGTTTCTAAACAAATTTTTGCTAGATGGAAATCTGAGTTATCTGTTTTCGATTTTACTATCGAATATATCAAAGGCATTGATAATTCTCTTCCTGATTTTCTAACCCGAGAATTCTTGCAGGATGTTCACCCCAGTTAGGGGGAGACCGCGAGGGAGACCTCGTGGCCGTGGTAGCAGTACCCATCGTATTTCCAATGCCTTATATCAAAAAGAGTTTCCCACTTTAGGGGAAGACGCATCCTCTTCTAAGGATGATTTCCAAAAGAAAACTGCTAAAGAGGTCCTACTTGATAGTGGACCACAATTTCTAAAAAAGTCAGTGGCTGAGTCTATCCTGACACTTTCTAATCGGGATATTGATCTCAACCAAAAGGACCCTTGGTTTTTCAAAGAAAGGTACATGGGCAGCCAACATTATCTAATTCCTGAGGGAAAGCTTCGATTCTATTATGAAGCTATTCTAATTGATTCCAATTCTGTCCAAATTCAACATTACTATGTTGAAGAGGGAAATATCAAAAGCACTATGACACATTCCAAGTGTTATATTATTCGAATTATCCATCCTCAAGAGTGGGGCTTGAATGTTCTTAACCCAAGAACAACTACTACCAAAAATAATGAGCAGAAATACAACTATTGGGACTATATTGCCGCATGGTCTCATGTGTTTCTTTACCAAAATCCCAAAAGAAATCATTCATGGTTTTTTACTATGAATCCAGCAATTCTAAAATCTAAAGATCAATTTCCAAACTGGTTTCTTCATTGGTGGCAAAGTCATTCTCCCGAATTTGCTATCCTCCCAAAAAAGATACAAGACCAATACCAACCATGGTTTGATAGTCATCCCGATTTTATTTCCAATCAGAAAATGTTCAAAGGAAAACCGCTTTTATGGTTCTTTACCGAATTTCAAATTAATTGGATTTGGCAGTGGAATCTGGAGTTGGACAAAGACCATTTGGACATTCTAGAATTACAAAGATGTTTTTTTGTCAAATGGTGGTCTCGTTATGACACCGACCAGTGCTTTTCCAACATTATTGAAACTATTAAAGTCAATAAAGCAAAAGCTATTTCCAACATGTCACATCAATCAGAGAAAGAATCTTTGAGCATGGTGAAACAAATGCGCCAAGATATCAAAAATCAATTTCCAACTCTATCAAAGCAAGAACGTCACATCAAGCTTTTGGAAACTATAAAAGGCCAGATGTTTGATGACTCTGATGACGAAGAAGATATTTCTAATTCTGATTCTGATTTCTCTATGCTTTCAAGATCTAATCGCTTTCAGGTGTTACCCGGCGAATCTCAAAATCTAGACGATATCATACCTACAGAAGAGGATCTTTTCAATTCTCTTATAGACTGTTCCCAATATCGTCATTCTCTAAGAAAAGGAAAAAAGAAAGTATATATATATATATATATATATATATATATATATGTTTTTAATAAATTGTTTTCTTTATTAATTAATTGTTTTAATTGTTTAAGTTTATAGTTTTAGTAATTGTTTTAAATGATTTACCAAACGAACTCCGATTTCAATTTCGATTTCGGCTCCGATTTAGATTTCGCTTTATGTACAGTTAAAGTAAGTGTTTTAAGTATCAAAAAAAAAAAAACGATATCACGGGTAAGGGTCGTGACAGTTACATTGAATAGTACATTCTGAATGGCAGTGATCATTGTTTGTGCTTTCTAAGGCTGTCTGGTGGAGTAAAAATGAGATTGCAGTGTGGTACCCCTCTAATTATCCTCTCTAACATTTTTGTTATCTTCTAAGATTGTTATTTAGTCTTGATGAAATATTTGAATGCCTCTAATTTGATGATTTAGAGAGAATTTCGGTTGTATCCATTATTTATGTAACGCCCCGAACCCGCCCCGGGCCCGGTGCGTTACGTTGCTAACCAAACCCGTGTTTAAAACTATGTTTAAATGATTTTTCGTAAATTTTTCGACTCGGTTTTCGAGTTTTTCGAACCCTCAAATTTTGTTGGAAAATGTGCCAAAATACGTTTAAAATATGTCGAAAAAAGTCGGGTTAAAACTGGTTTGAAATAAGCGTCAAAATGTTAAAAATTGAAGTATGAACAGTAAAGTGTCGACACTATGAACAGTAGGTGTCAACACTTTAAAACAGTTTTGCTCTCTGGTCCCTTTTCTTTGCAAAAGGTGTCGACACCTTGTATTTGGTGTCGACACTTTTGCAACACTGTGAACAGTAAGTGTCGACACCTTGTCTTTGGTGTCGACACTTTTACAACAGGATGAACAGTACATGTCAACTCCTGCATGCAAATTTGTTTTTCCACTTTTCCTTAAGCTAAACTTCTCCAAAATCCATGAAATTTTAACCACACACTCCCGACACCTAAATCTTCAAATCCCGTAAATTTTATAGAAAACCGACTTCAAATGATTAAATAAAAAAAAATAGCGAACATAACCCGACGGTAAATAGTTTAAAACCAAAACGGGCGGCGTAACGCCTAAATTTCTTTACACCAAAACCTGAAATCAACCCACGAAAATATATGTTTACAACTTCCTTAAATACGACAACTATTAAACACAATATCCCAACTCAAAAACACCAAAATACATTACGAAAATATTTACGAACACAATTTACCACAACTTAATAAGGTTTCCTAACTCCCACAAAACAACATTTCCGCACACCAACTATCCATACCAAAATACTTACAAATTAAACTATCCATGTCAAACATTCACCTCCCACTACCCGAGACATCCAGTGGTCAAAACGCCCCGACAATAGCCTGCACCGGCGGACTCCGTACTCCTCCGACTGCGGCCTAATCCTGAGCCTTCTTCGTAGCTCTAACCTGTACTCCTGTCGTCACCTACACCATGGAACACACACACGTAAGCTTACGCTTAGCAAGTAGGGATAACAAAGATAAACATACACACATAATGTCACCCAACCCTAACACACCGCCAAATCTAGTGTCAAGATAAACCTAACCCAAATACCTATTACACATCTGAGTCTCGCTCCCCAAGATGCTATTCCATTGAGACCAAGATGTGTTTCCATCTGAGTCTCGCTCACCAAGATGCGTTTCCATCTGAGTCTCGCTCACCAAGATGCGTTTCCATCTGAGTCTCGCTCACCAAGATGCGTTTCCATCTGAGTCTCGCTCCCCAAGAGGGTCTAACCTATTCACATCTGAGTCTCGCTCCCCAAGAGGGTCTAACCTATTCACATCTGAGTCTCGCTCACCAAGATGGGTCTATCCCTCTGAGTCTCGCTCCCCAAGAGGGTCTAACCTATTCACATCTGAGTCTCGCTCACCAAGATGCGTTTCCATCTGAGTCTCGCTCCCCAAGAGGGTCTAACCTATTCACATCTGAGTCTCGCTCACCAAGATGGGTCTATCCCTCTGAGTCTCGCTCCCCAAGAGGGTCTAACCTATTCACATCTGAGTCTCGCTCCCCAAGAGGGTCTAACCTATTCACATCTGAGTCTCGCTCACCAAGATGTGTTTCCATCTGAGTCTCGCTCCCCAAGAGGGTCTAACCTATTCACATCTGAGTCTCGCTCCCCAAGAGGGTCTAACCTATTCACATCTGAGTCTCGCTCACCAAGATGTGTTTCCATCTGAGTCTCGCTCACCAAGATGGGTCTATCCCTCTGAGTCTCGCTCCCCAAGAGGGTCTAACCTATTCACATCTGAGTCTCGCTCACCAAGATGGGTCTATCCCTCTGAGTCTCGCTCACCAAGATGGGTCTATCCCTCTGAGTCTCGCTCCCCAAGAGGGTCTAACCTATTCACATCTGAGTCTCGCTCCCCAAGAGGGTCTAACCTATTCACATCTGAGTCTCGCTCCCCAAGAGGGTCTAACCTATTCACATCTGAGTCTCGCTCACCAAGATGCGTTTCCATCTGAGTCTCGCTCACCAAGATGCGTTTCCATCTGAGTCTCGCTCACCAAGATGGGTCTATCCCTCTGAGTCTCGCTCCCCAAGAGGGTCTAACCTATTCACATCTGAGTCTCGCTCCCCAAGAGGGTCTAACCTATTCACATCTGAGTCTCGCTCACCAAGATGGGTCTATCCCTCTGAGTCTCGCTCCCCAAGAGGGTCTAACCTATTCACATCTGAGTCTCGCTCACCAAGATGGGTCTATCCCTCTGAGTCTCGCTCCCCAAGAGGGTCTAACCTATTCACATCTGAGTCTCGCTCCCCAAGAGGGTCTAACCTATTCACATCTGAGTCTCGCTCCCCAAGAGGGTCTAACCTATTCACATCTGAGTCTCGCTCCCCAAGAGGGTCTAACCTATTCACATCTGAGTCTCGCTCACCAAGATGCGTTTCCATCTGAGTCTCGCTCACCAAGATGGGTCTATCCCTCTGAGTCTCGCTCACCAAGATGGGTCTATCCCTCTGAGTCTCGCTCCCCAAGAGGGTCTAACCTATTCACATCTGAGTCTCGCTCACCAAGATGTGTTTCCATCTGAGTCTCGCTCACCAAGATGGGCCTATCCCTCTGAGTCTCGCTCCCCAAGAGGGTCTAACCTATTCACATCTGAGTCTCGCTCACCAAGATGCGTTTCCATCTGAGTCTCGCTCACCAAGATGGGTCTATCCCTCTGAGTCTCGCTCCCCAAGAGGGTCTAACCTATTCACATCTGAGTCTCGCTAACCAAGATGCGTTTCCATCTGAGTCTCGCTCACCAAGATGGGTCTATCCCTCTGAGTCTCGCTCCCCAAGAGGGTCTAACCTATTCACATCTGAGTCTCGCTAACCAAGATGCGTTTCCATCTGAGTCTCGCTCACCAAGATGGGTCTATCCCTCTGAGTCTCGCTCCCCAAGAGGGCCTATCCTATTCACAGTCTCGCTCACCAAGATGTGTTTCCATCTGAGTCTCGCTCACCAAGATGGGTCTATCCCTCTGAGTCTCGCTCCCCAAGAGGGTCTAACCTATTCACATCTGAGTCTCGCTCACCAAGATGTGTTTCCATCTGAGTCTCGCTCACCAAGATGCGTTTCCATCTGAGTCTCGCTCACCAAGATGGGTCTATCCCTCTGAGTCTCGCTCCCCAAGAGGGTCTAACCTATTCACATCTGAGTCTCGCTCACCAAGATGCGTTTCCATCTGAGTCTCGCTCACCAAGATGGGTCTATCCCTCTGAGTCTCGCTCCCCAAGAGGGTCTAACCTATTCACATCTGAGTCTCGCTAACCAAGATGCGTTTCCATCTGAGTCTCGCTCACCAAGATGGGTCTATCCCTCTGAGTCTCGCTCCCTCCGAGGCATACTCTAATCCCCTTTCCTTTCAACCTATCTCCACCCTTCTTTGACATTTTTTTTTTTTTTTTTTTTTTTTTTTTTTTTTTTTTTTTTTTTTTTTTTCCATTAAAGACAAGCATTACAAGACAAAGCAAAACAATCAACCAACAACCCCAAACGGCTGTCTCTCGTAAAAAGGCTTAACCACGAAGAAAACAACCAACCAACAGACAACATACAACAACCAACCAACCAACAAAATACTATCAACAAAATAAATCCTACCGTTCCGTGGTGTAGGCCCGAAGGCAAAACAAACGTCCTCTACTTACCTGACGTCTCGGTATGTGTTCGCTCACTTCGTCCAACTGAATTTCACGCTCGATCACCTAAAATAAAGAAAATTCAACTTAGTAAATCACTAATAAAATTCTAAAGGGTCCTAAAGCCAAAACTAACCAACACTTCAACCTAAAACTTTAACTTAACTCAAAACCCGATTTTTACCCCAAAATTAACTGTCCAACTTCAAACGGCCATAACTTCTTCGTTCTTCAACGGAATTCGACGTGCCACCCCAATTCGGAAACCTCTTCACATATACTATCCATTGAATCACTCAAGTCAACCAACCAAACACATTAGCCAACTTGAAATCTAGCAAACAGAATCGGTATATAGGTGTTCTTCAACCATTTTTGTGGAACACTCTTTCAATCTTCCATCTAACCCCTCTAACAACCTAAATCACTCCATTCAACAACTAAACTACCAAAATAGGAAGGGAATCTAACATCTAAACTCAATTTTTCGGAATCCCTAACCTAGGGTTTTCCACCATTCTCCAAACTCAACCAAAATACATAAAAACACTTCTAAACTCCATCTAAATGTACACAAACCAAAATCCAAGTAAAATTACCTTGAAAAGTCTTCAATAGATGAAGAAAGGAGAAAGGGGATCGATGGCTATGGAGGAGAAGGAGAGAAGCTCGATGAGGATGGAGAAGAAAAGAGAAACTCACCTTTTTAACCTAAATGTTTTTCCACTTTTTGAATGCCTCCACCCTACTTTTTAAAATTGCAAATAAACCCACTCTATTCACACTTAACTTCTTCCAAACTCCAACGTGATATGCATTTAGTTTCCCTCCACTTTTCCATCATTAATTGCTCACTTCTTATTGGTTAATATCCCTTTGACTTTTCAACAACCATCCTCCACCAATCACAAGGTGTTTTGACTTGTCAAACCCTCCAATCCTAATACACTTCAATGCACACCTTACACTTGCATAATTAAACTCTCCTAACACGTCAAATCTAAGGTTACGCACGTATTAGGAAATTCCCGGGTGTTACAATTTATAATATAATGGAAGGTTTGATTAAGTGACCTACAGTCTCTTGGTTAATTACTCTTTATTTTGAGAGTTTTCCATGCTAAAAACAATCTACAGTCCCGTGGTATATTTTTTGTAACACCCGGGAATTTTCTAATTCGTACATAGCCCTAGTTAGGGGATGTTGTTGGGGTTATGTTAATTTTTGAGTTATTTTTATTGATAAATGATACGAGAAATAGATGGAAAAATATATTGTGGAAGGGGTACTATATTATTGGTTTATATAAAGGTAAATGTGGATGAAATAAAAAGTGAAATTAGAGGGTGGAAGAGAGAACTTCAACGTGGGATTGTGAGAGTGAGAGGTGAGTGGTTGTTTTTTAAAATTAGGAAAGTTTGTGGAAAAAAGGTTAAAAGAAGAAAAGTTTATTTAAATAAAATGGAAAATTGTGGATGAAAATACCATTTTTGCTTCTTCTCCTCTCCTCTTCCACGAGTGCCCTAGGAAATCCTCCATTGTTGAAAAAATTCAAGCTTCCCTTGGTGAAGAAAATAGCAAGGTTAGTGAAAAAATTAATTGGGTTTTATTTGCTAACTAGTTTAGGTAATGTTTAGGTGGTTTTGTTGAGTTTATTAAGGAATTTTGAAACCATAGTGAGGAATCCAAAATTCTTGAAATTTTGATGAATGTTCATCCTATTATTCATTAGTTAAACACTAGAAATGAGATATTGGAATGGTTTAGAGGTAAAAGGAGTAGGAATATGAAATTGTTAAGTAGGGCAAAAACAGGGCAATGGTGTTTTTGCTGGAATCCGAGTTGGTGAATTTTTTTTGGGCAATTGGTTTGTTTCAATAGATAGTAGACGTGTAGAGGTTTACGGAATGGGGTGGCACGTCGAAATCCGTTAGAAAACGAATAAGTTATGGCCGTTCGAAGTTGGACGGTAGAAAATGTGAGGAAAATCGGGTTTTAGAGTTTTGTTGTGAGTTAGGTTGAATTGTTAGTAGTTTTATCTTAGTTAATTTTTAGAATTTCCTAGAATGATGACTAAGTTATTTCTCCTTATTTGTTAGGCTGTCGAGCGAGTAATTTTGGTTGGACGAAGTAAGCAAGCAATTACCGAGCAGTCAAGTAAGTAGTGGTGTGAAATTGTTTTGCCTTCGGGCCTACACCATAGAACGGTAGGGTTAATGGTCGTTTGTTTCGCATTGTGCTGTGTTGCATATTCTTTATCATGCATCATAGTTTTAAATTAAGCAAAATATGAGTTTTCTTGCATGGTTTGAATTGCGAGCATGAAATGTAATTAGATAAAAAGAAATTGTAAAATTAATCTTGATTATAGTGCTTTGTCGGGAACAAGTGCTGGAGTGTAGCACCCTGAGAGGACCTCTATGATAGATGACCTGCTAAAATACGTAATAGTCGTGAGTATGAATTTCTAGACGGTTATTGGATTCTACGATCGACATGAGGGAGATTTGGTATAGCCATCCTAGACAGTTATGAGATGATTGTTATTTGGTCTTGCTCTGGTGGTTCTGAGTGTGGCTGTTCTAGACGGTTATAGGACGTGAGCCTACTCGACCCACACGGCTTATGAAAAGATTAAAGCAACAAACGTGAACAAGCACAACTGAGTGTTAGAAACAGCATGTAATAGGATTGGCTGCATTGTGTTTTTATAGCATCTGTTATTCCCTACTTACTAAGCATTAGGCTTACGTTTTGTGTTTTTTGGTGTAGGTGACGATACATTTTCAGGTGAGCTTGACGAGGGACCCCAGGAGTAGGATGCAGTCGTTGGTGCACGGGGCACGCCGGTGCAGGCCGTTGTCGGGGCGCCTAGACCATGGATTTCTTGGGTTTGAGGACGGGGTATACGTAGTAATACTTTTCGTATTTTGGGTTGTTTTGTTGTGTAAATAAAGATAATGTTACGATATTGTGAATATGGTTTGTAAACTGTTTTGGAATTGATTTGAATGGTTTTTACAAATAGTTAATTTTTCAGGTTTTGGGTTTTGATAATTATAGGCGTTATGCCGCTCGTTTTGGTTTTAAAACAAATAACGTCGGGTTCACTTTTCTCTATTTTTTCATTAACCGTTTTAAATCGGTTTTTCTGAGATTTTTACAGAGCACGGAGTCGGGGATGTCGGGAATGTGTGGGTAAATTTTCAGGTAAATTGAAAGTGTTTGGCTCGAAGAAAAATGAAGAAAAGTGGGAAAAAGCCGAAACTAGGCGCACAGGGCGCGCTGGCACCCGAGAGGGTGCCAAACGTTCGGCGCCTAGCGCCAAACGTTCGCCACCTGCGTGCGCGCAAGGTGGCAAGTGGCGCGCTGCTGCGCGCGCGACGTGCGCGGCGCCCAGCACACACAAAATTGTTTTTTTTTTAAATTTTGTCTATTTTCAAAATGTTTTGACCCGACCTTTTCCGACGTATTTTAAACGTATTTTATGCACGTTTTCAAACATTTTTCGAGGGTTGGAAAAACCTGAAAATCGAGTCAAAAATTCTTTGAAAATTATTTTAAATTATATTTTAAACGCGTGATTGGTCAGCAAAGTAGCGCACCGAGCTGGAGTGGGTTCGGGGGCGTTACATTTTTCTTCTGTTTTCTTCATTCAACAAGAAGTTATTTATGATATAATGGAAGGTTTGATTATTTATGATATAATGGAAGATTTGATTAGTTCATTACTTGGCAGTTGGGAAACTCTTGTTGTTTCTCTTAGCTATTCCGCTCCACATGGTGGTCTTGCTTTAAAAATAGTGAAAGAAAGCATGTTGAATGAAGAAAATAGAAGAAAAATATACCACGGGACTGTAGGTTGTTTTATGACTTCTCTCTCTCTCTCTCTCTCTCTCTCTCTCTCTCTCTCTCTCTCTCTCTCTCTCTCTCTCTCTCTCTCTCTCTCTCTCTCTCTCTCTCTCTCTCTCTCTCTCTCTCTCTCTCTCTCTCTCTCTCTCTCTCTCTCTCTCTCTCTCTCTCTCTCTCTCTCTCTCTCTCTCTCTCTCTCTCTCTCTCTCTCTCTCTCTCTCTCTCTCTCTCTCTCTCTCTCTCTCTCTCTCTCTCTCTCTCTCTCTCTCTCTCTCTCTCTCTCTCTCTCTCTCTCTCTCTCTCTCTCTCTCTCTCTCTCTCTCTCTCTCTCTCTCTCTCTCTCTCTCTCTCTCTCTCTCTCTCTCTCTCTCTCTCTCTCTCTCTCTCTCTCTCTCTCTCTCTCTCTCTCTCTCTCTCTCTCTCTCTCTCTCTCTCTCTCTCTCTCTCTCTCTCTCTCTCTCTCTCTCTCTCTCTCTCTCTCTCTCTCTCTCTCTCTCTCTCTCTCTCTCTCTCTCTCTCTCTCTCTCTCTCTCTCTCTCTCTCTCTCTCTCTCTCTCTCTCTCTCTCTCTCTCTCTCTCTCTCTCTCTCTCTCTCTCTCTCTCTCTCTCTCTCTCTCTCTCTCTCTCTCTCTCTCTCTCTCTCTCTCTCTCTCTCTCTCTCTCTCTCTCTCTCTCTCTCTCTCTCTCTCTCTCTCTCTCTCTCTCTCTCTCTCTCTCTCTCTCTCTCTCTCTCTCTCTCTCTCTCTCTCTCTCTCTCTCTCTCTCTCTCTCTCTCTCTCTCTCTCTCTCTCTCTCTCTCTCTCTCTCTCTCTCTCTCTCTCTCTCTCTCTCTCTCTCTCTCTCTCTCTCTCTCTCTCTCTCTCTCTCTCTCTCTCTCTCTCTCTCTCTCTCTCTCTCTCTCTCTCTCTCTCTCTCTCTCTCTCTCTCTCTCTCTCTCTCTCTCTCTCTCTCTCTCTCTCTCTCTCTCTCTCTCTCTCTCTCTCTCTCTCTCTCTCTCTCTCTCTCTCTCTCTCTCTCTCTCTCTCTCTCTCTCTCTCTCTCTCTCTCTCTCTCTCTCTCTCTCTCTCTCTCTCTCTCTCTCTCTCTCTCTCTCTCTCTCTCTCTCTCTCTCTCTCTCTCTCTCTCTCTCTCTCTCTCTCTCTCTCTCTCTCTCTCTCTCTCTCTCTCTCTCTCTCTCTCTCTCTCTCTCTCTCTCTCTCTCTCTCTCTCTCTCTCTCTCTCTCTCTCTCTCTCTCTCTCTCTCTCTCTCTCTCTCTCTCTCTCTCTCTCTCTCTCTCTCTCTCTCTCTCTCTCTCTCTCTCTCTCTCTCTCTCTCTCTCTCTCTCTCTCTCTCTCTCTCTCTCTCTCTCTCTCTCTCTCTCTCTCTCTCTCTCTCTCTCTCTCTCTCTCTCTCTCTCTCTCTCTCTCTCTCTCTCTCTCTCTCTCTCTCTCTCTCTCTCTCTCTCTCTCTCTCTCTCTCTCTCTCTCTCTCTCTCTCTCTCTCTCTCTCTCTCTCTCTCTCTCTCTCTCTCTCTCTCTCTCTCTCTCTCTCTCTCTCTCTCTCTCTCTCTCTCTCTCTCTCTCTCTCTCTCTCTCTCTCTCTCTCTCTCTCTCTCTCTCTCTCTCTCTCTCTCTCTCTCTCTCTCTCTCTCTCTCTCTCTCTCTCTCTCTCTCTCTCTCTCTCTCTCTCTCTCTCTCTCTCTCTCTCTCTCTCTCTCTCTCTCTCTCTCTCTCTCTCTCTCTCTCTCTCTCTCTCTCTCTCTCTCTCTCTCTCTCTCTCTCTCTCTCTCTCTCTCTCTCTCTCTCTCTCTCTCTCTCTCTCTCTCTCTCTCTCTCTCTCTCTCTCTCTCTCTCTCTCTCTCTCTCTCTCTCTCTCTCTCTCTCTCTCTCTCTCTCTCTCTCTCTCTCTCTCTCTCTCTCTCTCTCTCTCTCTCTCTCTCTCTCTCTCTCTCTCTCTCTCTCTCTCTAGTCTGCCGAAGCCCTCTGTTTTGCAGCAGAGGCGAGAGATGAATAGATGATTATTCTTGGCTCGGCACGCTACAGTAGCGAGCCGAGTTTGGCTCGGCACGCTACAGTAGCGAGCCGAGTTTGGCTCGGCACGCTACAGTAGCGAGCCGAGTTTGGCTCGGCACGCTACAGTAGCGAGCCGAGTTTGGCTCGGCACGCTACAGTAGCGAGCCGAGTTTGGCTCGGCACGCTACAGTAGCGAGCCGAGTTTGGCTCGGCACGCTACAGTAGCGAGCCGAGTTTGGCTCGGCACGCTACAGTAGCGAGCCGAGTTTGGCTCGGCACGCTACAGTAGCGAGCCGAGTTTGGCTCGGCACGCTACAGTAGCGAGCCGAGTTTGGCTCGGCACGCTACAGTAGCGAGCCGAGTTTGGCTCGGCACGCTACAGTAGCGAGCCGAGTTTGGCTCGGCACGCTACAGTAGCGAGCCGAGTTTGGCTCGGCACGCTACAGTAGCGAGCCGAGTTTGGCTCGGCACGCTACAGTAGCGAGCCGAGTTTGGCTCGGCACGCTACAGTAGCGAGCCGAGTTTGGCTCGGCACGCTACAGTAGCGAGCCGAGTTTGGCTCGGCACGCTACAGTAGCGAGCCGAGTTTGGCTCGGCACGCTACAGTAGCGAGCCGAGTTTGGCTCGGCACGCTACAGTAGCGAGCCGAGTTTGGCTCGGCACGCTACAGTAGCGAGCCGAGTTTGGCTCGGCACGCTACAGTAGCGAGCCGAGTTTGGCTCGGCACGCTACAGTAGCGAGCCGAGTTTGGCTCGGCACGCTACAGTAGCGAGCCGAGTTTGGCTCGGCACGCTACAGTAGCGAGCCGAGTTTGGCTCGGCACGCTACAGTAGCGAGCCGAGTTTGGCTCGGCACGCTACAGTAGCGAGCCGAGTTTGGCTCGGCACGCTACAGTAGCGAGCCGAGTTTGGCTCGGCACGCTACAGTAGCGAGCCGAGTTTGGCTCGGCACGCTACAGTAGCGAGCCGAGTTTGGCTCGGCACGCTACAGTAGCGAGCCGAGTTTGGCTCGGCACGCTACAGTAGCGAGCCGAGTTTGGCTCGGCACGCTACAGTAGCGATCCGAGCTTGGCACAGTCCAAAGAGGCGGGCCGAGCCCACCCCGCGGCCACCCCCCTCTCTCTCTCTCTCTCTCTCTCTCTCTCTCTCTCTCTCGTCTGCCGAAGCCCTCTGTTTTGCAGCAGAGGCGAGAGATGAATAGATGATTATTCTTCTTTCAGTCTTGCAACTTAATAGATGAACGGGTTTTTAGGCGAAAACACCTCAAAATCCTAAATGTTCAACAAAAAATCAGGAAAAAATAATCGACCTTCGAGATTTTTTAACAGGAAATGTAGAGCATCTTGAGAGGAACGCAATGGAACTAGTTTTGTAAAAAACAGAGATCAGACAGTTGAGAACCTCTCTCCCCTCCCTCACGGCTCTCTCTTTCTCTCCTCACCCCTCACTCTTTGCAGTGCCACCCAGAAACAGAAGAATGGTTTTTTTTCCCTTCTTATGTTTTTTTTTTTTTTAAATTTAATATATTATATTATATACACACACAAACACACTTGACACTAAATGAGTCATTTTTAACGTCGCTAACTAATTTTTAAATTAAATGAATAAATATTGTTGACATATAATTATTAATACTTATTATAATTTTAAATGAAATTTTTTTAAAAATTTATATTATATTAATATAAGTTGAAAATATTTATATACGCTCGGCTCGGCTCGGCTCGGCTCGGCTTATTAAGGCTCGTTGAGCTGGCTCGGCTCGGCTTGTTTAACTCGTGGCTCCCGAGCCGGCTCAGGTTGAAATTTTTTCAGGCTGGCTCGTTAGGCTCTGTTTGTTAGGCTCGGTGGATTCAGCTCATTTAACTCATTAGGTTCGGTGAGCCGGACTACTTCTGGCTCAGCTCGACTCGTCCGGATCGTTTTTCATCTCTAGGTGGCTATGCCCACTTGTTTTATATCCTATTTTCTTGTTTTTCATTTTTTTAACATATACTATAATTTTAACTTTGGTATATAAAAAAATGAGTTCTCAATCTCTTCTAACTTTCATAATTTACATAAAAAATGTGACAAAGTTACAAAGAACATGCATCCAACTAAATACAAGAGAAAAGATGGTTGATTAATATATAAACTAATTCTGAAGATAATGGAATTAAGTAATTCCAAAAGTTATGAAATAATTAACTTATTATACATCCTTAGGACACAAAGTTTGTTCTGTGGCGCACTAATTTTTAAATATTATATTAAGAGGGCATCTACACTACTGTCTAGAAGATTTATTCAGAACATAAAGATCTGCCACATGTAGAGATGGTGTTGGCATAATTTCTTAAATTTTTTATCATTAGATTTAGTTAAATAAAAATGTTTCGATGGCCATTTTGATGAACAAAATTATTTTAAATATGGGTACTTGTACCATAATTAATTAATAAGATAGTTAAGTCAATGAATAATATTGCACTGTTCTGTTTCGACATCAACTGCTTGGGACGTCAGCCCACCGGCTCTGCATCCAGCAACTCAAAAACACTTGTCAAGAAGTCCGACGTTTGTGCTGGTTAACATGTTAATAAACTCATTAATTGGCGGGATCCATATTGCAGATTGTACCACCAATCAAATATTGATCTTTTGAGAAGCCTTCGAGCGAGAGCTTGCCTTATAAGTTATTACGGCCAATCCAAAAATTATTCTAAAAATAATCACTTTCTAAAAAGACTAACTAATAAATTAGTAAATAATGAGGAATTTTGCTTTTCCTTTTGCTTTTGTAGGAGGAAAGATCAGGGACAGTTTGGTCAATACTCATGTGAGTAGTTTTCATAGGTTGGAAAAAGACAAGGTATTGCAAAACAATGACAAATTGAGGAAACCCACGAAACATAAGTGCTAATGAAGAGGTAAGAGCCAAAGTCTACGTCGCCAAGGCAAGCTAGAAACCATTTTCAAACCCCATGAATATTCATGCAAGAAAAGAAAAGAATTTATTACTTCTGCTTTGTCTCTCCTCATCTCTTTGTATATATACCTCTCTCTCTCTCTCTCTCTCTCTCTCTCTACGTGTATGGCAGAAGTTTTTCCTGGAATTGTTATGATTCATATTGTTCTTCTGTTTGCTCTACCTTTCTTAGGTACCCTTTTATTTTTGTGTTTTTGTTCTTGTATTTCTACTCTATAATTAGCATTAGCCAAGATTTATATTCATATTTCCTTAAGAAATCTACTGATGAATTGGTTTCTTGGTTATAGATATGGGATTTTTCCGAGGAGTGGAATCGCTGGGTATAAATTATGGTCAAATTGGCAATGATTTACCTCCACCGGAAAAAGTTCTTGAAATGTTAAACTCTCTGCAAATCACAAAAGCAAGAATTTACGACACAAATCCTCAAATTCTGACCTCATTCTCCAACTCTAAAATTGAGCTGTCTGTGACAGTCGAGAATGAGATGCTTAGCCAACTTATGGATCCTCAACAAGCCCTTCAATGGGTTCTCACCCACATCAAACCATATTTTCCGGCGACCAGAATCACCGGAATTGCTGTCGGTAACGAGGTCTTCACTGAAGACGACACGACCCTAATAGGAACCCTCGTCCCAGCTATGGTTAGCATTCATGGAGCTTTAGTTCAATTAGGTATGGATTCATACATAAAAGTCTCCACCCCTTGTTCATTAGCAGTGCTGGAGCAATCTTATCCACCTTCAGCTGGAGTTTTCAAGGCTCAGGTTGCAATCAATATGTACCAATTTTTACAGTTTTTGTCCGCCACAAAATCACCATTTTGGATCAATGCTTACCCATATTTTGCCTACAAAAACGACCCAAATAACATCTCTCTAGACTATGTCCTCTTCAATCCAAGTTCAGGAATGGTAGATCCCTACACAAAACTCTACTATGATAACATGCTATATGCTCAAGTTGATGCAATACTATTTGCAATTGCCAGAATGGGTTTCGGAGGGATTGAAGTGAGAGTTTCTGAAACTGGGTGGCCATCAAAAGGTGATCCTAATGAGATTGGAGCAACAATGGAAAATGCAGCAGTATATAATAGGAATTTATTGAGAAGACAATTGGCAAATGAAGGAACTCCTTTGAGGCCTAATATGAGATTGGAAGTATATTTATTTGCTCTTTTTAATGAAGATTTAAAGCCTGGGCCTGCTTCTGAAAGAAACTACGGTCTCTATCAACCTGATGGAACTATGGCCTATAATGTAGGACTCTCTTCCTTGATGAGTTCTTCTTCTACTACCTCTTCTGCTTCCATTTCTCTAACTTCATCTTCCACTAAGGTAAAATTGCAGCCTCTTTTCAATGAAGATCTATATTTGTTTCTTATAACTAACCTGATTAGGTTTTCTGTTTTTGTTGTTTCCTGTGAATGAATTTATCTTCCAACAGACGGCAGAAATGGAGAATCTTGGCATGGTGTTGTCCTTCATGTTTGTGTTCTTGCTTACCTTCCAATTACTTTCCTACAGACTATTTTGAGGAAATGGTTCGTGTGTGACAAGGATCAGGGTTTATTTCACTTGGGTAATTCGATATTTCAAATGGCCAAATTGATTTCAACGATCTCAATCATAAACCCTAATGATTACAAAGTGCCCCCCATTTTAGAACACAAACTAGAGAATCCCATTTGTTTAGATTCAAGATTCAAGATTCAAGATTCAAGATTCAATCACGTACGTTCATTTCAGCATGAGCAAGATTCTGATCAGAATGTTGAAGCCAGATAGAATGAAGATTTGACCTCTACAGAATCAACCTCCATCCATCAGTGCAAGGCATATTTATGTACAAACTACCATTATGATACATGTAAATGTATCATAATCCAAAATTTATTTATGTTTTTCTCAATTTTAAATCCTAAATTTTTTTTAAATCGATTTAAAAATTAGGTTAAATTGGATCATTATAAAACTTTAATTTTTTTAATTTAAAATCTTTGAAAATAGCGAAAATTATTTATTAGGCAGAAAATTATTTAGTAGGCAGAAACTTTGAATCAACTATCAATAAATATTTAGAAAAATTCAATACTAAACAAATATTAAATAAAACATCATTTATTAATTTTAAAACTAGTTAATTGAAAAATCCAACCGCTAATGAAATAAATTATTCAAACTGAAAATAAATACAACTAAATATGAAATATTCTTTTATACGATATAAAATCATAACTTTAAATTATTATTCAGAACCAACGACAACATCCTCCTCTAAAAAATTCTCAATCAGCGTCAGTTCATCTTCAGATAAAAACTCACCTACATCACAAAACTAATGCGTGAGATAAACTCAATAAGTAAAAATACGTGCATGTGATTTTAATTGTATAAATTACCCAATTTCATGCTTTAAAAGTTAAATAGTGGATGTAACTCATTTTTCAATCATTACCATGATTTAGACTTTCTGAAAATTAGCGGTTTCTTATCCTCATAAAGTTTCATCAGTCATCTCAATTTATAACTACCCGTTCAGTATTTCATTAATCATCTCATGTGTTCAGGCTCTCATTAGTCTTCTCGTGCTCTCCGTCAATTCCATTCGTTTTCATGCATTTCATATTCGCATACATTATGTCCTACTATTTTTATATTTCTACATTACTAAGTCAAATTTCTATGTCCAAATAAAATCATAATTGAATAATAAAATACTTTAAAGAAAATAATTTAATAAATGTTTCGTGATGTAGGGTCTACGGCCAAAACGTCAAAACCTAGTGTCTTTACTTACTTGGATTGAGAGAGAGAGAGAGAGAGAGGAGAGAGAGAGAGAGAGAGAGAGAGAGAGGAGGAATAGGGTTTTAGGTAATGTCCCGAGCGTTGAATTGATCTTCTTTGACTAAAAATTATGGAGATTTAAATTTATTCTTTCATCTTAAAATAATCATTTTGAAAGTAATAAGGGTAGGAATTTCTTACCAATAAAATCCTAGCGTTGGATTTTTGGATTGATTTGGACGTCCTTAACAATAAAAAAATATTCGGTTGATAGGAATAGTTTCCGATTTGGGCCGGTTGGGGTCAATTGAGCTTGTTCAGTCTGGTTCTGAACTGCTGGTCTGGTTCAGTTCTCATGCTGGCCTGAGTAAGTTTATTTAATGGTCTGGCTTGGTCTGTACTTTCAAAAAAAATTAATCATTCTTCGTCCTTCACTTTCGCGAGCAGAGGAAAACAAAGAGAGCAGGTGAAAGAGAGAGAGAAACAGAAAGATAGACAAAGCGAGAAGGAAAGAAAGACAAAGCAAGAGAGATTTACAGCACAAAGAGTCTCAGTTTCCGAAGAAGGATTCGACCGAGAGGGAGCTTCTACCGAAAGGAGTCGTCCGAACGAAGGCGGAGCCGGTGCCGCCTTTGTGAATTCCAAATTCCACAGTGCTGCTTGTGATGGTCAGAGTGGTTGAATGGTGGTGGTTCCGGCGAGTTAAGTTCTTCGATACTTCATTGTGTCTTCTTAGAAATTTTAGAGGATTTTGTTTGCTTGGTGTGATTTTCCTCTTACAGAGCTCCTCAATTTATAAAGAGAGGAGCTTGATTCTTTCCATAAGGGAGTAACATGAATTTGACCTTCCAAATGGGCAAATTCAATAACGAAAAAGGAATTATTTCCTTTTCATTATAGATTTGAAATAAATTCCAATTAAGGTTTATTATTTTCTAACGTTGCAGAGTAATCAGCTTGAATTTAGGGTTAAATTATTCCATATGTTATTGATTGTGTAAATCAACGTTAATCAGATTGTTAATTGGAAATAAATCTTTGATTTTGTGCTAATCCGTTATTCAAGGTTCCAGAATAAATCTCAAAATTAGGGTTTGGTTTTGAGCTGAAATTGGAGAAATTGATTTAATTGGTTGCTAATTAGGACTAAATTGCAGAAGTTGAATTTTAATATAGATTGATTTGAGGAAGAAATTTGATATGTTACAATCTACCTTCCTTAAAAGAAATTTTGTCTCGAAATTTAAACAATTACCTGAAAAACTCTGCATAGACCCTTTTCATTTCTTCTTTCTCAAGTTACTTTCTCAACGTTTCGATTCTTCCATAAAACTCTTACTAGCGAGACCTTTATATTCCACAACTCCCTTTCTTCTGATTCCAAAATTTGATGCAGTCTCTCTTCATAAGATAAGTTAAGGTTGAGCACGAATTCTTGGTATCTCATTGGCAAAATATGAGAGGGATCTGGAACATATTTCTTCAGCATCGAGATATGAAACACGTTGTGAACCTGCTTGAGTGACTCTGGCAAATTCAGCTCATAAGTAACTTTCTTCGAATTCCAGTTCCCTCCGTCTAATGTCAGCATAGCTCTTCTGTCGACTCTGCGCTATCTCGATGCGTTGTCTGATAACGGCAATCTTCTCTGCCGTTTGTTGTAGAATCTCAGGACCAACAATACTGGCTTCACCAATCTCGTCCCAATACAATGGAGATCTACACTTTCGCTCATACAAAGCTTCGTACGGAGCCATACCAATAGTAGCTTGGAAGCTGTTGTTATAAGAGAACTCGATTAATGGCAAATACCTACTCCACGATCCCTGAAATTCCAACACACAGGCTCAGAGCATATCCTCCAGAATCTGATTTGTCCTCTCTGTCTGACCATTAGTCTGAGGATGAAATGCCGTGCTGAAATTTAGCTGAGTCCCCATAGCTTTGTGCAAACTCTTCCAGAACTTAGAAGTGAATCTCAGATCTCTGTCTGAAACTATAAAAACTGGCACTCCGTGCAATCTCACGACCTCCTGCACATAAAGCTCGACGAGCTGATCCATAGAAGACGTCATCTTCACAGATAAGAAGTGAGCCGACTTTGTCAATCGGTCCACGATCACCCAGATGCCATCATGGCCCTTCGTCGTCCTCGGGAGCCCCACAATAAAATCCATGGAGATCTGCTCCCATTTCCACTCCGGAATAGGCAGTGGCTGTAATGTTCCGGGCGGCCTCTGGTGTTCTGCTTTCACCTGTTGACAAACTCAACAGGTTTCGACATATTTGGCGACCTCTCTTTTCATGTTTGGCCACCAGAAGTGTTGCTTTAAGTCCCGGTACATCTTGCTACATCTACCGGTCACTAGACGACAAAATAACATTTGTATCATCCGGTAACTTAAACACGCTACATCTACCGGTCACTAGACGACAAAATAGCATTTGTATCATCCGGTAACTTAAACACGCTACATCTACCGGTCACTAGACGACAAAATAACATTTGTATCATCCGGTAACTTAAACACGCTACATCTACCGGTCACTAGACGACAAAATAACATTTGTATCATCCGGTAACTTAAACACGCTACATCTACCGGTCACTAGACGACAAAATAACATTTGTATCATCCGGTAACTTAAACACGCTACATCTACCGGTCACTAGACGACAAAATAGCATTTGTATCATCCGGTAACTTAAACACGCTACATCTACCGGTCACTAGACGACAAAATAGCATTTGTATCATCCGGTAACTTAAACACGCTACATCTACCGGTCACTAGACGACAAAATAACATTTGTATCATCCGGTAACTTAAACACGCTACATCTACCGGTCACTAGACGACAAAATAACATTTGTATCATCCGGTAACTTAAACACGCTACATCTACCGGTCACTAGACGACAAAATAACATTTGTATCATCCGGTAACTTAAACACGCTACATCTACCGGTCACTAGACGACAAAATAGCATTTGTATCATCCGGTAACTTAAACACGCTACATCTACCGGTCACTAGACGACAAAATAACATTTGTATCATCCGGTAACTTAAACACGCTACATCTACCGGTCACTAGACGACAAAATAACATTTGTATCATCCGGTAACTTAAACACGCTACATCTACCGGTCACTAGACGACAAAATAACATTTGTATCATCCGGTAACTTAAACACGCTACATCTACCGGTCACTAGACGACAAAATAACATTTGTATCATCCGGTAACTTAAACACGCTACATCTACCGGTCACTAGACGACAAAATAACATTTGTATCATCCGGTAACTTAAACACGCTACATCTACCGGTCACTAGACGACAAAATAACATTTGTATCATCCGGTAACTTAAACACGCTACATCTACCGGTCACTAGACGACAAAATAACATTTGTATCATCCGGTAACTTAAACACGCTACATCTACCGGTCACTAGACGACAAAATAGCATTTGTATCATCCGGTAACTTAAACACGCTACATCTACCGGTCACTAGACGACAAAATAACATTTGTATCATCCGGTAACTTAAACACGCTACATCTACCGGTCACTAGACGACAAAATAACATTTGTATCATCCGGTAACTTAAACACGCTACATCTACCGGTCACTAGACGACAAAATAGCATTTGTATCATCCGGTAACTTAAACACGCTACATCTACCGGTCACTAGACGACAAAATAACATTTGTATCATCCGGTAACTTAAACACGCTACATCTACCGGTCACTAGACGACAAAATAACATTTGTATCATCCGGTAACTTAAACACGCTACATCTACCGGTCACTAGACGACAAAATAACATTTGTATCATCCGGTAACTTAAACACGCTACATCTACCGGTCACTAGACGACAAAATAACATTTGTATCATCCGGTAACTTAAACACGCTACATCTACCGGTCACTAGACGACAAAATAACATTTGTATCATCCGGTAACTTAAACACGCTACATCTACCGGTCACTAGACGACAAAATAACATTTGTATCATCCGGTGACTTAAACACGCTACATCTACCGGTCACTAGACGACAAAATAACATTTGTATCATCCGGTAACTTAAACACGCTACATCTACCGGTCACTAGACGACAAAATAACATTTGTATCATCCGGTAACTTAAACACGCTACATCTACCGGTCACTAGACGACAAAAATAACATTTGTATCATCCGGTAACTTAAACACGCTACATCTACCGGTCACTAGACGACAAAATAACATTTGTATCATCCGGTAACTTAAACACGCTACATCTACCGGTCACTAGACGACAAAAATAACATTTGTATCATCCGGTAACTTAAACACGCTACATCTACCGGTCACTAGACGACAAATATAACATTTGTATCATCCGGTAACTTAAACACGCTACATCTACCGGTCACTAGACGAAAAAATAACATTTGTATCATCCGGTAACTTAAACACGCTACATCTACCGGTCACTAGACGACAAAATAACATTTGTATCATCCGGTAACTTAAACACACTACGTCTACCGGTCACTAGACGACAAAATAGCATTTGTATCATCCGGTAACTTAAACACACTACGTCTACCGGTCACTAGATGACAAAATAGCATTTGTATCATCCGGTAACTTAAATACACTACGTCTACCGGTGGATGCAAACTCATAACTCATTCCGATAGTGAACATCTATCGGGGGATGTAAATATACACAGAGCTTCATTAACTCATCACTCCTATAAACAAAGACAAAAACTCATCCAGAAATTCTTATAGTGGAAGACTTACTTAAATAACATATACCAAATCCTTATAAACGTTCTCAGACTCAGTAGTTAAACCAGACAATCTCAAAAGCTCAATGTTTTAAAATGATCTTATCCTACTTGGACTTCCATATTTAAAATCATACTGATTTCATGCAATCATTAACCAGGGGTTGAAATCGCCTTCCAGCCACGCACTGACACCTCGAGCACCATCCAGCAACCAGTCTCAAGCATCTTCTTTGAACTCGATATCCTCACCTGAATGTTCATCATTTACATCATTTACATCATTTACATCATTTACATCATTTACATCATTTACATCATTTACATCATTTACATCATTTACATCATTTACATCATTTACATCATTTACATCATTTACATCATTTACATCATTTACATCATTTACATCATTTACATCATTTACATCATTTACATCATTTACATCATTTACATCATTTACATCATTTACATCATTTACATCATTTACATCATTTACATCATTTACATCATTTACATCATTTACATCATTTACATCATTTACATCATTTACATCATTTACATCATTTACATCATTTACATCATTTACATCATTTACATCATTTACATCATTTACATCATTTACATCATTTACATCATTTACATCATTTACATCATTTACATCATTTACATCATTTACATCATTTACATCATTTACATCATTTACATCATTTACATCATTTACATCATTTACATCATTTACATCATTTACATCATTTACATCATTTACATCATTTACATCATTTACATCATTTACATCATTTACATCATTTACATCATTTACATCATTTACATCATTTACATCATTTACATCATTTACATCATTTACATCATTTACATCATTTACATCATTTACATCATTTACATCATTTACATCATTTACATCATTTACATCATTTACATCATTTACATCATTTACATCATTTACATCATTTACATCATTTACATCATTTACATCATTTACATCATTTACATCATTTACATCATTTACATCATTTACATCATTTACATCATTTACATCATTTACATCATTTACATCATTTACATCATTTACATCATTTACATCATTTACATCATTTACATCATTTACATCATTTACATCATTTACATCATTTACATCATTTACATCATTTACATCATTTACATCATTTACATCATTTACATCATTTACATCATTTACATCATTTACATCATTTACATCATTTACATCATTTACATCATTTACATCATTTACATCATTTACATCATTTACATCATTTACATCATTTACATCATTTACATCATTTACATCATTTACATCATTTACATCATTTACATCATTTACATCATTTACATCATTTACATCATTTACATCATTTACATCATTTACATCATTTACATCATTTACATCATTTACATCATTTACATCATTTACATCATTTACATCATTTACATCATTTACATCATTTACATCATTTACATCATTTACATCATTTACATCATTTACATCATTTACATCATTTACATCATTTACATCATTTACATCATTTACATCATTTATATGGTTTACATCATTTACATCATTTACATCATTTGGATTTAAGGGAGGATTTGTGCCGTAAAGGGGGTTGACTGTGATAGTGTACATAGTCCCTTGCGGGCCGTAATCATGATCCCTCTTACCGAGATAGTGACATGAGTCGAACCGCCCCCAACCCTCACTTAATCTTTGTTTACATAAGTTTCGTGTTCATTTCTTATTCATGAGGGAAAACATGTACTTAAAACATTTTCGTATGCTTGCGGATTAAACATGATACATGAATACGAGTACACTTAACTTACCCGACTACAGGGCAGCTTACATTTATTTCAGAAGACATACTATAACTTGAGTAACATAACCAACAGACAATGGCACAAACAATCATCAACATCATAAATGACACCTACTCAGTACCCTTATGATGTAGGGCCCTAATGGTCAGAAATCTTAATACATTCACTTACCTAGATTCCTTAACAGTTTCGTGCACAACACCTCAAACTTCTTCACCTGATATCATTTCACATTTTCAGAATTAAAATAGATCCTAAATATCTTGAAATCAAAGCTAGAAAAGTCCTAATCTAAGTATCATCCTAGAATCTGAAGCTTCGGGTTCTAGCTGAAAACAGAGCTCAAGGCAGCTAACCGGTAACTACATTGTCTAAGGCTTACCTCGAATGTGGGTTATCGGAGTGAAGGCTGGAAGAATCGATCACCAAAGAGAAAGTCGCCGGCAGAGAGAGAGCTCTGGAGAGTGAGGAGCTCGCAGAGGGAATGTGTCGGCTACAGTGAGGTTTAAAAAGGGTTTAAGGTTTCCATTTTCTATTTATACTTAATCCATTCATCCTTAATTACAACCCTGTCACCCAACCTAGTTTCACACAACTTAAAATAAATATGTCTTAACATTAAATTTAAAAATCATAACGGTTAATAAAAGGGGTGACAATCAAACTGGTTAAGAAAATCACCTGGCCGAAAATGCCGGGTGTTACATCCACCCCTCCTTAAACAAAATTTTCGTCCTCGAAAATTGATCAAACGAAGAGCTCCGGATGACTGTCCATCATATCTTGCTGTCGTTCCCATGTGGCTTCTTCCACTCCATGATTTGTCCATAAGACCTTAACCAATGGAATTTCCTTATTCCTCAGAGTTTTCACTGCAGATTCCAAAATTTGCACTGGCCTCTCTTCATACATTAGTGTTGGCTCAAACTCGACATCCACTGACTTGACAACTTGTGTAGGATCCCTTATGCATTTTCTTAACATAGACACATGAAAAACATTGTGAACTTTTTCCAGTGATAGGGGCAATTGCAGTCTATAAGCTGTGCTGCCGATCCTCTCCAAGACAAGAAATGGTCCAACGAATCGCGGATTAAGCTTTCCCTTCTTGCCAAATCTTAATACTCCTTTAAATGGTGAAATCTTTAGAAAAACTTCATCTCCTACGGCAAACTCAAGGTCTCTCCTTCTTTGGTCTGCATAACTTTTCTGTCGGCTTTGTGCAGTAATCATTCTTTTCCTAATAATGGTAATCTTGTCTGACATCAGTTGCAAGATCTCAGGTCCAAGGAGTTTTGCTTCACCAACCTCATCCCAATACAGAGGTGATCTACATTTCCTACCATAAAGTGCCTCATAAGGTGCCATACCAATGGTGGACTGATAACTGTTGTTGTAAGAAAACTCAATCAAAGGCAGGTATCGACTCCAAGATGCCTGAAAGTCTAGCACATAAGCTCTCAACATATCTTCTAGTATCTGAATGGTCCTCTCAGATTGACCATCGGTCTGAGGGTGAAAAGCAGTGCTGAAAGACAATTTTGTCCCTAATGTGCCTTGTAAACTTTTCCAAAATCGAGAGGTGAACCTGGGGTCACGATCAGAGACAATGGATACAGGGATTCCATGCAGCCAAATAATTTCCTGAACATAAAGACAGGCAAGCTGGTCCATTGTGAAAGTCATCCTTACAGGTATAAAGTGTGCTGATTTTGTCATTCTGTCAACCACGACCCAAATGCTATCATGTCCTTTGGTTGTCTTTGGCAAACCTACAACAAAATCCATGGCAATGTTTTCCCACTTCCATTCAGGGATCGGTAGGGGTTGAAGAGTACCTCCTGGTCGTTGATGCTCTGCCTTAACCTGTTGGCATACCAAACATGACTCCACATACTTGGCAACATCCCTCTTCATATTTGGCCACCAATATTGTAACCTTAAGTCCCGATACATCTTGGTGTTACCAGGGTGTACAGAAAAGGAAGATGAATGAGCTTCAGTCAAGATCAACTTACGCAACTCCTCATCACATGGAATGTACCATCGATTCCTAAATTTCAAAATACCATCATTAGAGAGGCTAAACTCAGGGGAGGCGTCCTTTAACTTACTCATCCTGCTATTATTCTCCTTCGAATCCTTTTGTTGTGCCTCTTTGATCCTGTCCAAAATAGTTGGTTGAATAGATAAATCAGTCAGTAAAGCTGACAGCTCAGGAACTATTTTCAATTCGAACTTCTGAACTTCCTTCCTCAAAGGTACAGACATGGTTGATGCCACGGGTTGCATTGTCGTTGACATTCTGCTTAAGGCATCGGCTACAGCATTGGCCTTGCCTGGGTGATACTTAATTTCAAAGTCATAATCTTTAACGAATTCTAACCAACGTCTCTGTCTCATGTTTAATTCCTTCTGAGTGAAGAGGTATTTCAAACTTTTATGGTCGGAAAACACCTCACACTGTTGTCCATACAGGTAGTGTCTCCAAATTTTTAATGCAAAAACAACTGCGGCTAACTCCAAATCGTGAGTGGGGTAGTTCTGTTCATAACTCTTTAACTGCCTGGAAGCATATGCTACAACCTTGCCTTCTTGCATCAAGACACACCCCAAACCAACTTTGGATGCATCACAGTAAACACTGAACTTTCCTTCCCCAACTGGGAGTGTCAAAAGAGGGGCTGTCGTCAACCTCAGCTTAAGTGTCTGGAAGCCATCTTCACAGGCTTCAGTCCAAGAGTACTTGGTGTCCTTCTTTGTCAAACTAGTTAAAGGCTTAGCTATCATAGAAAATCCTTTAATGAACTTCCTATAATAGCCTGCCAAACCAAGAAAACTACGGACTTCACTGACATTCCTTGGCTGTGGCCAGTCCTTAACAGCCTGAATTTTGGTTGGATCTACTGATATACCCTCAGCAGAAATGACATGGCCTAAAAAGTTGACCCTACACAACCAGAACTCACATTTGGGCAACTTGGCATAAAGTTGTTGCTGCTTCAGGGTTGTCAAAACTATTCTTAGGTGTTCTGCATGGTCAGCTTCAGTCTGTGAGTATATAAGAATATCATCTATGAATACAATCACAAACTTATCCAAATAATCACAAAACACTCGGTTCATCAAATCCATAAAAGCTGCAGGTGCATTAGTTAACCCAAACGACATTACAAGGAATTCATAATGTCCATAACGGGTCCTGAAAGCCGTCTTAGGTATGTCGCTCTCCTTAACCTTCAGTTGGTAGTAACCCGAACGTAAGTCAATCTTTGAAAACACCTTAGCTCCTTGTAATTGGTCAAACAAGTCATCAATTCGGGGCAAGGGGTACTTATTCTTAATTGTTAACTTGTTCAATTCTCTGTAATCAATGCACATCCTCAAGGAACCATCTTTCTTCTTAACGAATAGAACAGGTGCACCCTAGGGAGAACTACTAGAGCGTATAAATCTCTTGTCTACTAATTCCTGTAGTTGGACTTTTAATTCCTTTAATTCAACTGGTGCCATACGGTAAGGATTCTTAGACACAGGTGATGCCTCGGGATATGTATCAATCACAAACTCTATCTCTCTATCAGGTGGTAATCCTGGCAATTCATCCAAGAATGCTTCAGGGAATTCTCGGACTATAGAAATATCTTGTAATCCTATTTTATTCTTCACCCGAGTATCCATTACACTAGCTAGGTAACATTCACAGCCATCTTTCAATATCCGTTGAGTCTCTAGTGAAGTTATAATCGGTATTTTACTTATTTTTGGTATAGCTTGGAAGGTATACCGATCTCCATTTGGGGGTCGAAACTCAACTAATCCAGACATACAACTTATCGTGGCATAATGTCTGGATAACCAATCCATTCCTAATATAACCTCATATCCCTTCATGTCAATTACAATCAGCTCTACATATAACTTCTTATCTCCTAAGGACACAATGTCACCCTTCACTATCTATTTAGAATGCAAGGATTTCCCTGACGGTAACATGACACTATATGGCCTATCAACTGGTAAGTATCCTAACTTGTGCTCACAGACAAACAGGGTTGCTATAAATGAGTGGGTGGCCCCCGTGTCTATAAGTGTGTAAGCAGAAATACCACAAATCATAATTGTACCTGTTATGACCGTATGCTGCACAGCATCTTCATCCTCCATCATAGCAAAGACTCTGGGTGCTACTCTTGCTCGATTGGGGTCTGGTGGCATAGGGCAGTCTCTGGCTATGTGCCCAACCTTGTCACATCTATAGCAACGGCCAGAATAAAGTTTACATTTGCCATGGTGATTCTTCTGGCAGGTGGAACATAGAGGGGCTAATGGTCGTTTCCCTTTCTCTTGGTCATCATTTGGATTGAAGGGTCTCTTTATACCTTGCTGTTGTTGTTGTTGTCCCCTGTTCTGTTGCGGTTGCCATCCTTTGTTCTGACGCGGTGGCGGCTGAGCTTCCTTAATGAACTTTCTTGGCTGTTCACGTTGTGCATATGTCGTTATCTCAGCCTCTTCCAGCTCCAAGGCCTTAGCCGTCACTTCACCATATGGTATATTATGTATTCCAGCAGTCTTTACTCTCATAAACAAACTCGGCTTCAGTCCTTGAACAAATTGGTGAATCTTGTCCTCATCATCCTCAACCAATCGGGGACCAAACCGTGATAAAGCCTCAAATTTGTATATGTAATCTGTCACAGAGCCAGTTTGGCGCAGTTGCATAAACTCCATCCTTTTGCTGGCCCGAACTGCTCGGTTAAAGTACTTATCAAAGAAAGTCGTCTTCAACCACGTCCAAGTTCTAGTTTCCTCACTCGTAGTGCTCTGAACGGAGTCCCACCAATGCCTGGCACCCAGTGCAAGATGAAAAACAGCACATGTAACCTTATCTCCTTCTTCGACCTTGGCATACCTGAACATGTCTTCAATTGTCCGAATCCATTCTTCAGCATAAATAGGATCCGAGACTTGACCATTGAATACTGGAGGTCGAAGGCGGTGAAAACGCTCACTCCCATTGTCGTGAGTTGCATTCGAACTAGAATTTCCCTGTTCTTCCCTCAGCTGTTCGATCTGGCGAGATTGGCGCATGACCAACTCAGTCAGCTGAGCAATGGCATTGCTATCCTCATTGCTCTCTCTTTGTTGACCTCTTACCATTTTGAGATTCCAAAACAAATAACCATAAACATATCTTAACATAATGACATTTCTAAAATCGTAAATACTTACAGTTGTTGGAGTGTACTCAGGTGGCAGTCAGTGCTGGAAGGCAGTCTACAGAATCGATTTTAGAACCCGGTTTTGCATTGATATCATAATTGTAACGACCCCAGTTGGAGTCGCCACGTAAATCATCACATAACCTCTTAATCGTTTAATCCTTTCTTTATACACCTTGTTCATCATTTGTACCTTGTTCATCATTAGTGTTACATATTTTTTTTTCCTCAAGACATCTTCTAAACTGCATCTACCGATAGAGTAATAGACTCACATCGACCGATGGTCACATGCCCGCCACGCGACACATCAAAATCCATCCAGTAGAAGACATCTACCGGTGGACACGGGCATCGCACGTGTCCAATTAAGAACATCGCCTGATCTCGAACATTCATCGTTAGATATTCATAAATATCCTACGTCGACCGGTCACTAGACGACAAAAATAACATTTACATCATCCGGTGACTTAAACACGCTACATCTATCGGTCACTAGACGACAAAATAACATTTGTATCATCCGGTAATTTAAACACGCTACATCTACCGGTCACTAGACGACGAAATAACATTTGTATCATCCGGTAACTTAAACACGCTACATCTACCGGTCACTAGACGACAAAATAACATTTGTATCATCCGGTAACTTAAACACGCTACATCTACCGGTCACTAGACGACAAAATAACATTTGTATCATCCGGTAACTTAAACACGCTACATCTACCGGTCACTAGACGACAAAATAACATTTGTATCATCCGGTAACTTAAACACGCTACATCTACCGGTCACTAGACGACAAAATAACATTTGTATCATCCGGTAACTTAAACACGCTACATCTACCGGTCACTAGACGACAAAATAACATTTGTATCATCCGGTAACTTAAACACGCTACATCTACCGGTCACTAGACGACAAAATAACATTTGTATCATCCGGTAACTTAAACACGCTACATCTACCGGTCACTAGACGACAAAATAACATTTGTATCATCCGGTAACTTAAACACGCTACATCTACCGGTCACTAGACGACAAAATAACATTTGTATCATCCGGTAACTTAAACACGCTACATCTACCGGTCACTAGACGACAAAATAGCATTTGTATCATCCGGTAACTTAAACACGCTACATCTACCGGTCACTAGACGACAAAATAACATTTGTATCATCCGGTAACTTAAACACGCTACATCTACCGGTCACTAGACGACAAAATAACATTTGTATCATCCGGTAACTTAAACACACTAGACGACAAAATAACATTTGTATCATCCGGTAACTTAAACACGCTACATCTACCGGTCACTAGACGACAAAATAACATTTGTATCATCCGGTAACTTAAACACGCTACATCTACCGGTCACTAGACGACAAAATAACATTTGTATCATCCGGTAACTTAAACACACTAGACGACAAAATAACATTTGTATCATCCGGTAACTTAAACACGCTACATCTACCGGTCACTAGACGACAAAATAACATTTGTATCATCCGGTAACTTAAACACGCTACATCTACCGGTCACTAGACGACAAAATAACATTTGTATCATCCGGTAACTTAAACACGCTACATCTACCGGTCACTAGACGACAAAATAACATTTGTATCATCCGGTAACTTAAACACGCTACATCTACCGGTCACTAGACGACAAAATAACATTTGTATCATCCGGTAACTTAAACACGCTACATCTACCGGTCACTAGACGACAAAATAACATTTGTATCATCCGGTAACTTAAACACGCTACATCTACCGGTCACTAGACGACAAAATAGCATTTGTATCATCCGGTAACTTAAACACGCTACATCTACCGGTCACTAGACGACAAAATAACATTTGTATCATCCGGTAACTTAAACACGCTACATCTACCGGTCACTAGACGACAAAATAACATTTGTATCATCCGGTAACTTAAACACGCTACATCTACCGGTCACTAGACGACAAAATAACATTTGTATCATCCGGTAACTTAAACACGCTACATCTACCGGTCACTAGACGACAAAATAACATTTGTATCATCCGGTAACTTAAACACGCTACATCTACCGGTCACTAGACGACAAAATAACATTTGTATCATCCGGTAACTTAAACACGCTACATCTACCGGTCACTAGACGACAAAATAACATTTGTATCATCCGGTAACTTAAACACGCTACATCTACCGGTCACTAGACGACAAAATAACATTTATATCATCCGGTAACTTAAACACACTATGTCTACCGGTCACTAGACGACAAAATAGCATTTGTATCATCCGGTAACTTAAACACACTAGACGACAAAATAGCATTTGTATCATCCGGTAACTTAAACACGCTACATCTACCGGTCACTAGACGACAAAATAACATTTGTATCATCCGGTAACTTAAATACAATACGTCTACCAGTGGATGCAAACTCATAACTCATTTCGATAGTGAACATCTATCGGGGGATGTAAATATACATAGAGCTTCATTAACTCATCACTCCTATAAACAAAGACAGAAACTCATCCAGAAATTCTTATAGTGGAAGACTTACTTAAATAACATATACCAAATCCTTATAAACGTTCTCAGACTCAGTAGTCAAACCAGACAATCTCAAAAGCTCAATGTTTTAGAATGATCTTATCCTACTTAGACTTCCATATTTAAAATCATACTGATTTCATGCAATCATTAACCAGGGGTTGAAATCGCCTTCCAGCCACACACTGACACCTCAAGCACCATCCAGCAACCAGTCTCAAGCATCTTCTTTGAACTCGATATCCTCACCTGAATGTTCTTCACCTACATCATGAGGTTTAAACTATAATCTAATGCTTAGTAAGGAGTGCAATGCTATCTGTATACATAAATGCACAGTTTAAAGAAGACATGCCCATAATCTTTTCTGGTTCTTATTCTTGTGCTTGTTCATATTCATCATTCTTTTTTGTTTACATCATTTACATCATTTGCATCATTTGGATTTAAGGAGGATTTGTGCCGTAAAGGGGGTTGACTGTGATAGTGTACATAGTCCCTTGCGGGCCGTAATCATGATCCCCCTTACCGGGATAGTGACATGAGTCGAACTGCCCCCAACCCTCACTTAATCCTCGTTTACATAAGTTTCGTGTTCATTTGTTATTCATGAGAGGAAACATGTACTTAAAAAATTTTCGTATGCTTGCGGAATAAACATGATGCATGAACACGAGTACACTTAACTCATCCGTCTACAGGGCAGCTTACATTTACTTCAAATGACATACTATAACTTGAGTAACATAACCAAACAGACATTAGTACAGACAATCATCAACATCATAAACAACACCTACTCAGTACCCTTATGATGTAAGGCCCTAATGGCCACAAATCTTAATACATTCACTTACCTGGATTCCTTAACAGTTTCGTGCACAACACCTCAAACTTCTTCACCTGATATCATTTCACATTTTCAGAGTTAAAATAGATTCTAAATATCTTGAAATCAAAGCTAGAAAATTCCTAATCTAAGTATCATCCTAGAATCTGAAGCTTCGGGTTCTAGCTAAAAACAGAGCTCAAGGCAGTTAACCGGTAACTACATTGTCTAAGGCTTACCTCGAATGTGGGTTATCGGAGTGGAGGCTGGAAGAATCGATTACCAAAGAGAAAGTCGCCGGCAGAGAGAGAGCTCTAGAGAGTGAGGAGCTCGCAGAGGGAATGTGTCGGCTACAGTGAGGTTTAAAAAGGGGTTTAAGGTTTCCATTTTCTATTTATACTTAATCCATTCATCCTTAATTACAACCCTGCCACCCAACCTAGTTTCACACAACTTAAAATAAATATGTCTTAACATTAAATTTAAAAATCATAACGATTAATAAAAGGGGTGACAATCAAACTGGTTAAGAAAATCACCTGGCCGAAAATGCCGGGTGTTACACCGGGTACACAGAATAAGCTGAAGAATGCGCCTCAGCCAATATCTCATTCTTTAGTTCCTCATCGTTAGGCACGTACCACCTATGCCTGAATTTTAAAATACCATCTTCTGATAGATGGAAATCCGACGAATCCTCGGATGTCAAGCCTAACCGAAACTCCTCGCACTCCATATCTCTCTGCTGAGCTTCGCGTATTTTATCCAGAATAGTCGGCCTGAGAGATATGTTAGTAAGCATACTGGACAACTCTGCCACTATCTCCACATCGAACCTCTCAATCTCAGATCGCAACGTAACCGACATCGCTGCAAGTGAAGGCTGACTCGCAGAAGGCATTCGACTCAAAGCATCAGCGACCTTGTTCGCCTTTCCAGGATGGTACTTTATTTCAAACTCATAGTCTTTCACGAACTCCAGCCACCTTCTTTGTCGCATATTAAGCTCCTTCTGCGTAAACAAATACTTCAAGCTTTTGTGGTCAGAAAATATCTCGCACTGCTGCCCATGTAAATAATGTCTCCAAATTTTCAGTGCGAAGACCACAGCTGCTAACTCCAGGTCGTGCGTAGGATAATTCTGCTCATACAGCTTTAGCTGTCTAGAAGCATAAGCAATCACCCTACCCTCCTGCATAAGCACGCATCCGAGTCCAACTCCGGACGCATCGCAATATATACTGAATCTCATACCTTCGACAGGTAGCGTTAGAACTGGAGCTGTGGTCAACTTCTGCTTTAACTCCATAAAACTGTTGTCACAAGCAGCCGACCATATAAACTTCTCGTTCTTCTGAGTCAAGCGTGAAAGAGGGACTGCGATCTTCGAAAATCCCTCTATAAACTTTCGATAATAACCAGCCAACCCGAGAAATCCACATACTTCACGCACGTTTTTAGGCTGTGGCCAATCTCTGACCACCTGAATTTTGCTCGGATCTACAGAAACTCCTTCCTGCGATATGATATGGCCAAGAAAACTGACCCTATCTAGCCGAAACTCGCATTTGGAGAACTTCGGATAAAGCTGGTGTCGTTGTAAAATTTCGAGAACAACTCTCAATTGCTCTTCATGCTCCTCCTTCGTCATAGAATAAATCAATATGTCGTCGATAAAGACTATAACGAACTTGTCCAGGTACTCCTTGATGACGCGGTTCATTAAGTCCATAAACGCTGCAGGGGCATTAGTAAGTCCAAAAGACATAACTAGGAACTCATAATGCCCATAACAATCAGGCGAGCATAAAGGGTAGCATTCCCCACTGAGACGACATTGCCCTGAAGAATACGATCCGTCTGCATATGCTCTCCCGAAGGCAGCATCACTCTATACTCGACCTCTGCTAACTCAGACGCTAACCCCAATCTAGCCATGCAAGCAGTTGAAATAAAGGAGTGCGTAGCTCCAGTGTCTATCAACGAAAATACAGCTACGCCCATAATCAATGTAGTACCTGCTATCATCGAGGGCTGAGCCTCATCATCAACATCGCCAAGCTCGATAAATGCAAAGATCCTCAGCATAACTCTCCTCTGGTCTCCACTCAACTGATCACGGCCCGATTTTGGGCAATCTCTGACGTAATGGCCAACTTCACCACATCTGTAACATTTATTAGTGCCAACTCGGCACTCTCCACTATGCTCTCGCTGACATTTAGGGCACCAGGGCTTCTGAGGAGTTCCCTGCACTTACTTGCCCTTGCCTCGATCGTTGCCTCCCTCTAGAGGCCTCTTTACACCCCTTTGCTGCTGTTGGGGCTGTGGTGCTCTGGGCTGCCAACATCGGTTCTGTGACTGAGGGCGGATCTCACGGAAGAAGCCCTTAGCTGGCTCACTCGGCCTAACACAAGTCGCTCTGGCAGCCTCGAAGTCAAGAGCTCTGGCTGCAATGTCATAATAGGGCACGTCTATAATACCCGACACAACAATGTTCATCTTGATCTCCGGATTCAGCCCTTCCATAAATTGATGCATTTTGTCTTCATTTTCGCTGACAAGACGCGGTGCAAATCGTGATAAAGCCTCAAATTTCCGAATATAATCAGCAACTAAACCTGTTTGCTTCAGTTGCGTAAACTCGTTCCTCTTTGCTACTCTCACAGTACGGCTGAAATACTTGTCGAAGAATACGGTCTTGAACCGCTCCCAGGTCATAACAGATACATCCGTCGTCGACTTGATCGAATCCCACCAGAAACGGTCATCTAACGCCAAATGAAAACTTACATAGGCCACTTTGCTCCCGTTCCTTACCTCCGCATAACCTAGCATATCTTCCATAGTGCGGATCCACTCTTCAGCAACAGTCGGATCCGATGATCGGCCGTCAAACACTGGAGGTCAGAGGCTTTGGAATTTCTGCATGCCCTGATTATTAGGAACCACCAATTCTTGGGCCCTCTGGTTCACTCGGTTCACCAGGTTCTCGATTTGTTGCGCCTGTCGGTCCATGTGTTGAGACTGACGGTCCAACAATTCCGTAAGTCTGTCTAAGGCGTCGTCTCTAGGATCTCTTCCTCGAGTCATATTGTATAACGCCTAAGAAAAATTAAACAGATAATCCTAAGAAATAAAAACAATGAAATAAAACAGAACATACTTACAGTTGAAGAAGGACGTTCGCGTAGTGCCATGCGCAGTCGAGCAGTCTACAGAACCGTTTTTAAAACCCGGGGGCTCTGATACCATAATTGTAGCGTCCCTAATACTGTACCCAATTTTCCGTATTATTTTTTTTATTTTTTATTTTTATCCTAATAACTTTAGTTGCCTTTAAGCGGAATCAAAACTTGTGAAGTAGAAATTTAAATCGGAAACCAAATTGTAAAACGTTCGGATCTATTTTGAAAACCACTTAATAAGACTTTAAAACAATTAAAAGAAAATCTTAATTAAATCTTAAAAGCATAGGAAACAGGGAAGCAGACAAAACAGGGGGCAAAAAGGACTTTCGTCCCAAAAAAGCATGGGGCGATCGATCACCGCGATCGATCGCCCATCGGCGATCGCCTCAGCTGGCGATCACAGATCGCGGCGACCAACACGAGGGGCGATCGATCGCCACACGCTCTGGAATTTTTCCAGAGCGTGTAACCCTTCGACGATCGATCGCCCAGAAGGGGCGATCGATCGCCATGTCCTCTGGATTTTTCCAAAGGACAGGCGTTCCTCCCTTCTTCTTTCCTCTTCTTTTCTTTTCCTCATTTCCCTGCACACACATACTTCTAACACAACTCTTTTACAATTTCATTAACACTACTTTACCAACATCTCAATCACACTCTTCAACATTAATTTCTCGACACTCGCACACCCTACGTGCTAAAACCTCATGAAAACAAACTGCATGGTTATATTTAAAAACCGAACATATCCCTATAAAATAGATTACCAAGCCGTTAAGAAATACATTTCCAAAGCGTTTCAAAAACAAACTCAAAACATAACCTATCCACTATCTAGAACCAAACATCCTAAAATGTTTCTAACTGTACAATAATCCACAACCGACTCAATTCGCCCAAAAACACACAAAATACCTAACTGTTACCCCCACAGGTCAAAATACGCGTCGACTGCCCATGCACACCACCGCAGCCATTCTTCTTCAACCATCCTGTACATCGTGCGGAGGAACGTCGTCCTCACCTGTCTCGATTTCACCTACACCATACAGACAGTCTATGAGATAAAAATCTCAGCAAGTTTCGTAAATGCAATGCATGCTATGCGTATGAGTTTCAGAAATCATGCAACATTTTCTTATCATTACGTTGCAGACAGAATGTCACCGAGGTCTCAGCCTATTAGATGGAGAGGACTCTTCACCTAACCAGGGGGGTACACGCTCGCACCCATAACAGCCGTGCCTGAGCCCCACCTCGCGTAACCAGATAACAGATTACATGGATTCATTACATTCATTCATTTCATTTTCTTAAACACGTGCAGAAATTCGTTTTCATGCTATTTTAAAATACGTGATGCATGAACAGTTATAGACATAAAGTAAACAAGCATCATACATACCATCAAGACTGTAAAAAGCATAACCTATAAAAGAACTAACCCTATCTACCTGACCAAAGCGTATAAACAAACAACTCTCCAGAGATCCTCGACGCGACATCGACATACGGTGTAGGCCACTCGGCCAAGTAAGTCACGAGAACTTACCTTGTGCACGCTGAACTTCGAGCTCCGTCCACGAGCGTCGTTTGTCTGAGGCAAAACACAACAGTCGTCGTTAAAACGAGATTTAAATCGTTAAACGTCCAAATTTAACGAAACCTTAACTAAGGAAATTTTCCTAAAATTCTAATTCACCTCTTTGAGACATTTTATCGAGCAATTCATGCTCGTGAATTTCCAAAACTCCATTAACGGAGGTTTCTCAAATCTCAAATATCCATTTTTCAACCTAAACGCCGCACACACTCTAGATTTCGTCCAATAACGTTTAATACGTTCAATATACTCACTAATACGACAAACCTATCGATTTCTAACTTTAAACTACGTTTTTCACAAAACCTAAACGAAACCCTAACTATCAAACCTCGCAAAAACCGAAATACTGTAACGCCCCCGAACCCACCCTGGCTCGGAGCGCTACTTTGCTAACTAATCCCACGCTAAAACCTCATTAAAAAAAAATAAAATTAACACCGCAGGATTTAAACTAAATCTCCTAAAACTCTTTTAGGTCATACCTAGTTGCCTAGACTCCTTTAATCCTAACCTTTAAGCACCACGGCGTCCTTCCCGAAAATTTCGGCAAAGTAACGCCTGAAAATGGCGCCTCCAAAATGCTAGATACCTGCATACAATCCAATCCCAAACAATCCAGAATAATCTTACTTCACTAACCAGCTATCCACTCAACAATCCCACATATAAAACCTCCAAATACAGGGCGACACATCACCCTTAACCTAACTATATACAACAATACAATTAGTTACGCTTTCCCATCATTTCTACAAACAGAGCATCTAAAATAACGATCAAAGATAAAGCACCACATCTCCCGAGACCATGGTGGTGTCGCCCCGACAACTGCCCGCACCGGCACGCCCCGTGCATCTCCGACTGCTCCCAAGTCTAGCTGACTCACATAGCTCACCTGTACACCTGTCGTTACCTACACCACAGAACACACACACACACTAAGCTTACGCTTAGCAGTAGGGATTAACAAATACGACTAGATAAAATGCAAGCTACACACAACGCTGAACCAAACAACCAAACAACACAACGCACGAAACAAAACACAAATTTGCCTGCATCAACGATGCCTTATTCCTTAATGCAGTACGACAACGCAACACAACACCACAACACCACAATGTAACTCACTCAACCGGACAGACTTGCACTTTAACATCGAGACGTTAAATCCTCTGGTGCGTCATGCACTTTAACATCGAGGCATTTAACTCTCTAGTGCCACTTGCACTTTAACATCGAGACGTTAAATCCTCTGGTGCGTCATGCACTTTAACATCGAGGCATTTAACTCTCTAGTGCCACTTGCACTTTAACATCGAGACGTTAAATCCTCTGGTGCGTCATGCACTTTAACATCGAGGCATTTAACTCTCTAGTGCCACTTGCACTTTAACATCGAGACGTTAAATCCTCTGGTGCGTCATGCACTTTAACATCGAGACGTTAAATCCTCTGGTGCGTCATGCACTTTAACATCGAGGCATTTAACTCTCTAGTGCCACTTGCACTTTAACATCGAGGCATTTAACTCTCTAGTGCCACTTGCACTTTAACATCGAGGCATTTAACTCTCTAGTGCCACTTGCACTTTAACATCGAGACGTTAAATCCTCTGGTGCGTCATGCACTTTAACATCGAGGCATCGAGCATTTAACTCTCTAGTGCCACTTGCACTTTAACATCGAGACGTTAAATCCTCTGGTGCGTCATGCACTTTAACATCGAGGCATTTAACTCTCTAGTGCCACTTGCACTTTAACATCGAGACGTTAAATCCTCTGGTGCGTCATGCACTTTAACATCGAGGCATTTAACTCTCTAGTGCCACTTGCACTTTACTTTAACATCGAGACGTTAAATCCTCGTGGTGCGTCATGCACTTTAACAGCGAGCATTTACTCTCTAGTGCCACTTTCACTTTAACATCGAGACGTTAAATCCTCTGGTGCGTCATGCACTTAACATCGAGGCATTTAACTCTCTAGTGCTTTTTCTCACACATTTCATGCTACTCACACAACTCTTGCACACTGAAAAACAACACAACTATCAATGCAACCATCACAACAATGCCACGCACAACTAGCACAACACGAAGCAAAGCCAATACAAATAAACCCAAGCAAGCAACAATCTCTATCTATAAGCAGCCAAATCAAAACAAAACAACAACATGAAATGCCTAACCAACAATGAGGCAACCAAAACAACCAACAACAACAATAACAACCAACACACAACATCCTCTAACTATAATGCAAGTCAACTAATGCACAACATCCAATAAACACAACAACCAAACAAAACCAAGCAAGCAAACAATCTACTACAAGCAACCAAACCAGAAAAGAATCTCCTACTGTTCCGTGGTGTAGGCCCGAAGGCAAAACATTCCACTACTTACCTGAACTCTTGCACTGCACTTACTCGCTTTGGCTATGCAAATTTCCCCACTCGGTAACCTATCACAATCACAAAAGTCACTTAAGCATTACAATTCATTTCTAAAGAATATTTAAACCAACTCTAACTACAATTAATCAAACTTCATTCAAATTAAGCCTACATTCACCAATTACCCTCAAACTACTATTTCTAGCCTAATTCAACAAAAACCTACCGAAACGGGCCACCAATTTGGGTTCGGTAAAAACCGACCCGAAACCTCAAACGTGCATAACTTTTGCGTCGGTTATCGGAATCGAACGATTCCAGCGGCCACGCACTCCTCTAATAACCTATTTTAACCTGCCAAAATGAATTTGAAAACAAACGACCCTAGCTAGGTCAAAATAACAAAAACCCGAATCTGCCCTTCACCCAAAAATTTCCCCATTTTGATTTTTCATCAATTCTCCTCCAATTCCACATCAATCAATCTCCTATACCCTCAATTAGCATAGACTAACCAAAAATCCCGAGATTTCAAGCAAAACCCGAAATGCCCTAAAGAGGGCTTTCTGAATTTCGCCCAATTCGGGCTCCTCACGGCCAGGCGATGAAAGCTGACCATAAACCCAACCATTCGACGCCAAGAACGGCCAAAAGCCGCCAGCAATCGGAGCTCAAACGAGCTCCTCACCCTCAGCCTCTAACAGAGTCAAAACAGGGCGAAAAATAGGGCTTACCCGTCGGTCCTATGCACGAAGACTGCCGGAAATGGCTCGCCGTAGTTGTCTGGTCGGAAAACCTCGAAACTCGCCGGTGGTCGGTCCGTCGATCGTCGCCTGAGCTCTCCCTCCCCTGTTCGTCGTTCTTCGCTCGCGGGGCTCGGGTAGCAAACAGCAGAATGGCTTCGGCCATTCTGTTGTTTAATTTAAATTTTATTTTATTTTTTTTTAAAATAATTAATTAATAATAATAATCTTAATAAACCAACATTTACTAATTAGCCCTCCCGTACTTTCGACCATTTCGAACTCTCGATAAATCGTTTTGAAATTATAAATTTCCGTAAACTGACCCTCACACTATACACGGTTTAAGTTCTCCAATTAGAATATTCGAACACCAATTAATTAATCAATTAGTTTACCCAATTTATTCCCTTCTCTTTTAAATTAATTAAAACGACTATTTTATTATTCCTTTATTTTGTCTCCAATTTTCCTTAAAAAAACCCGGATGTTACAAATACAACGTCCTAAAACCATAGATTCATACCTAGGGTTGAGTTTGGGGAAGAAAACGTGAAGAACGTGTAAATCCCCGAGTTATCTGAACCCGGTTTGCTACTCATAACGCTGAACCGAACCATGACGTCTTGATGCTAAATTAAAATTTCACTCGACAGCCAAAATTTGACTTTTTCTAAAACTAAATATATTTAAAAACTTGCAGCGGAAAATCAATTGAACATCAATGAAGCTAAGTAACCTGTGAAAACATTTTAAAATGACTGTTGGAAGTGTTAAGAGTAATTGGCCAAAAGACATAAAGCTTAAAAAAACGCGGAATGCCCGTGAAGTTGCCGAAGTCGAACACATCTGCCGATGACAAAGTCAACGAAAGAAGCAGAATTAGGAATAGGAGGTTTCTACCGATGACGTGTACAAACAACGCACCACCATCTACCGACAAGCCAACACAACTACATCTGCCGATGAAGTCAACATAAATTCATCTGCCGGTGGAGTCAACATAACTTCATCTGCCGATGGAGTCAACATAACTTCATCTGCCGATGGAGTCAACATAACTTCATCTACCGATAGATTTCCATCTGCCGATAGACAAGCACGCGACATTCATTGACAACGACATTACGACTCCTTCCGATAAGATTAAAATATACGCTACATCTGCTGATAGCAAAACTACAGGTTTTGCAACTTGCACCTGCCGATGACGTCAGCCGGATGTCTCCTTCATCCAACATCTGCCGATAGACTTCAGAACAGCAATTCTGCTGTATTCCAAGAAAGCTCTAGCTATCAAGGATTTAAGCATTTTACTAAGATCAATCAGAGACAGATCAAATCATTGCATCACTCAAATCCAGTAGAAAACAGTATTTTCAAAACCCAACAGAACACTGATATCAAAGATTCTCAGAATGTATTCAAAGTTTTGAAAGACACTACTATCATAAATTTTTCAGAAAAGGAAACATCTATACTGAACTAGTTACTCCCAACTCAACACCTGCAGCCATGGATTATACCGCCTCAACAGATGACAAAATCGATGCCTGAAAATGCTCCTCCAACCAGCCTATTCCTCATGTTGGTCGGTAAACATACCTTCAGTAACTTCTTCACCTACATCACAAAACTCATCTATTAGCCTAATGCTAAGCAAGTAGAGCTATGAATGAAATGGATCAATGAAGCAATAATTTCCCTAAACATGCGGTCTCTACTTTCTCATCTCAGTTGTATTCAAATTCGTTCTCTGTTGATCCCTCTGTACGATGGGAAAGTGGATCAGTCATTCCCCAAAGCATACATCCTCTGATCTCAATTAAGGGGCGGATTAATTCCCTTAACAGTTTAACTGATCTAATCCCCCTGTAGGATTGGGAAGTGGATCACTTTTCCCAAAACCTCAATCCTCTATTCTCAGTTAAGGGGCGGATTAGTCCCCCTTAACAGTTGTTCTGATCATCCTGCTCACACTTACCATGCGTTTCATGTAAATTCATTTTCGTAATCTTTCAAAAACATGATGCATGACAACTGGAAAATGAACATACAAAACATACATAAATCCTACTGTTTTGTGATTTAGGCCCGAAGGCACAAACAAACTCTACTTACCTGGATTCTTGGCGAGTGCTCGGTTAGGAGCTTCTTCGGGATCTTTCTCACCTAGAACATAAACAGAACATTAAGTCAACCTGTACTAAACCTCATTCTAAGGCATTCAGAAAACCTAAGGGAATAGTTGGGAGTTCTGATCGCCAAGCATTACTGATTCTATGCTAAACCCGAATCTACTCACTTTCCTGATGAGTTCCCAAAATACATATCCAACACTCCCCCATACAATCTTCCTTAGTTACTAAGTAAGAAAAATCGAGGTAGAAACTTACCTAGCTCGACGAACGGACTCGGGGAAGGAAATCGCCTGGGAAGTCTGCTGGTTTGAGCTGAAAACCGAGAGCAAGAATGAACAGTGGCGGCTAAGCTCAATAAATTTATTTTAAATAGGTTATCCACTAATAAGTTTTTTAATTTACCATAATGCCCTTGCATATCCATTCATTAACCTAATCCATATTTGCACATCTTAATTTAACAAATTAAATTGGGTTTAATGGAACCGGGTGCTACAGAACGGAGGACGAATCGTTGACGGAGAGGAGAACGCCGTTGAGAGAGCTTCGTCGGAAATGGAGATCGCCAGGGAAGAAAAGGATTTGCGTGGAGAAGAAGAAGAAGAAGACATGTGTTTTAATTGAAATTTTGACTTTGCAAATTACCATTTTGCCCTTCCTTTGATTTTCTATTTGTTTCGTCCTTCGTTTCGTTAATTAACTAATGATTTGGCTTCTCCAAATTTCCATAATTCACCAATGACTCCAACTCATTACCAGGGTTCTTTTAAAACTGTCCGTTCGCAAATCGGACCTCGTTTACTATTTTTACCAAAATATTCTTTATATTACGATAAACGTAATTCTCGTAAAATTAGCGATAAATTCCTAAAATTCCCGAAATTTTCTTAAAATCCATATTAATTATTAGGATCATAATAACGATTTCTTTTCACAAAAATGGACTTGATTTGACATAATTACAAAAATATAATTATATTATTTATTTACAAAATCCCGAAAATCCGAGTGTTACACTTCATCTTCTGACATAGAAAATTCTAATATCTTCCCACCTTTCAATTGATCATTTATCTTACTTAAGAAAATTATCGCCATGTTATTTGTTTTTCATTTGCTCAAACAAATCTCAATGTCAAATTTTTGCATTTCTTCAACTAAATTTTCAAGAATCAAACTTAGTGCTGAAACACTTAAAGAGGCTCTTCTACTTAGTGTGTCGGCCACCAAGTTTGCCTTTCCAAGGTGATATATAATTTCTCAATCATAATCCTTTACTAATTTCAATCATCCGCGCTGCCTCATATTCAAGTCTTTTTGCGTTAGAAAATATTTCAGGCTCTTATGATCTGTGTAAATCTCACATCTTTCTCCATATAGATAATGTCTGTAAATTTTAAGTGCATATATTACGCTGCAAGCTCCAAATCATGAGTCAGGTGATGCTTCTCGTGATCTTTCAACTGTTTGGAGGCCTAAACTACAACTTTTCCTTCTTGCATAAGTACACTTCTAAGTCCATATTTTGAGGCATCACTATAGACAACAAATTTCCTTATTTCAAATGGTATGGTGAGTATTGGTGCTGAAATCAATCTTTCCTTTAATTCTCTTGGAAGCTTTGCTCGTATTCTTCAGTCCATAAATATTTAGCATCCTTCTTGGTGAGTCTTGAGAGCAGTGTGGCTAGTCTCAAAAATTATTCTACAAATCTCCTATAATAGCCCGCAAGACCAAGAAAGTTTCGTAATTCTGTTACAATTTTGGGTTGCGACTAGTTACTAACTACTAAATTTGATTACCCTTTTTGGTGATATTAAAAGGTTGTGATTTTAGGATAAAAAGTGATATGCCCACGGTCCCGATCCATCGTGCACAAGTCGAGGTACGTAATTATTTACTTATTTTATTTATCTAATGGACTTGTGGAATTTTGTAGGTAAGTGGATTCTCAAAGCTTGGAAAGAATTAATAAAGAAGGAATTTGTTTTCCTTTAATTCAAATTATGTAAACAAGCCTTGTATTTAATTATATATTTTTAGGAAACTTTAATTTTGTTTAAAACTCGTTAATTGGCAAACTTTAGCCTTTTTAGAATGTATATTTTTATAATAGTCTTCAAAGGATGGTGAACCAAAAGCTGGACCGGCCAAACCAAGAGGAACCAAGGTTGAACCGACTGAACCAAGGAGAACAAAGCCTGAGCCAGACTGAACCAAGGTGAATCAAAGCTGAACCAAGGCTGAACCAAAATAAAAGAGGTGAACCGGCTAGAGAAGCAATCACCCATGAACCGGCCCGCATCGTTCAGCAGAGCGCACCAACGGCTAGTTTTCTAGCCGTTGTCCATGGATTTCTCGGTAGAGCTCTTCTTCTCCTCCTTCATGTTTCTTCTTTGTATTTAAGCGTTCCTGTAGCTCTGTAAAATGTTAGCTAGTATTACGCATTTTTGGAAATCACAGAAGAGTTCTCTTCCGTTTACAGTTCTTTCATAGGTGTTCAGCCGGAGCTACTGTAACGCCCCGAGTTCTCTGAACCCAGTTCGTTACTCATAATCCGAACATAACTAAGAAACTTTGGACCAAATTTAAAACTTTGCTCGAAAGTCAAAATTTGACATTTGCTAAAATCTCAAAACATTTAAAAACTTTCAGCGAAAATTCTTTTGAACAGAACAGAATTAAGCAAAGCTATAAAACAATGTTTGAATAATCGGTTAAAATATTAAGAAATAATTCGGCCAGAAGAGATCAAGACTTAAGCGTGGAAAACTTGAAAATCGTAAGAGTCAAACGCATCTGCCGCTAAACAAAGTCAACGAAAAAGGGCAAGGACAGAAACTGAAGACTTCCACCGATCACAAAACGACAAATTTATTACCCACATCATCCGATAAACTACGTCATCCGATAGACTTCATCTACCGGTCACAAAACGACAAAACTTATTATACACATCTACCGATGACGTCAGCCAGATGATTCATTCATCCAACCTCTACCGATCACAAACGACAAACCTTTTCAGCCTACATCTACCGATAGAACGTTCTACGTCTTCCGATCGCTAAACGACAAAAAAACTTCTTCTCGCATCTTCCGATCACTAAACGATAAAAATCTTTTATTCACACACACACCGTTCACAAAACGACAAGGCTACTAAAGACTCGTACCGAAGACACCTACCGATGGCTTCTACAGAAGACATCTTCCGATGGCCTCTACTGAAGACATCTTCTGATGACTTCTACTGAAGACGTCTTCCGATGACGTCAGTCGGATGATTCAATCCTCCAACATCTGCCGGCAGACAAAACACCCAACTTCTACCGATAGACCAAAAAGAGACTCTAACAAGGAGTAAGTCCGACTGCTAAACGATGTTGTACATTTTGCTGAAATCATTCTAAACAACACAAATCCACAATTCTTAAAAATTCAGAATAACAAGCTACAATCGAAATCAAATCATATTTCCAAATCCAGAAAAGAAGATCACAGAAGCGTTGAAAGAAATATCAAACTTCTACTGTCATTAAAATTCTCGGAACTCTTCATCAGAATACCTAACCACTGAAAACTCTCATTCAGACAAAAGTTAAACCGCCTCATCAGAGCACCTAACCATAGCATAGAATTGCTCCCCCAACTTCACCTATTCCTCAGTAAACTCAGGAAATTCACCTGTTGAAAGCTCAGCACCTACATCACAAAGCTCATCTATTAGCCTAATGCAAAATAAGTAAAGCAGTAAGGAAATGAAATGTTGAAACATAAATTCCTAAACATGCAGTTTCTACTTTCTCATCTCAGTTGCATATGCATTCGTTTCTGATCTGATCCCCCTGTGAAATTGGGAGTTGGATCACTTCTCTCAAAGTCATACATCCTCTCTCTCGATTAAGGGGCGGATTAGTTCCCTTAATAAGTGTTCAGATCTCCCTGTGAAATTGGGAGTTGGATCACTTCTCTCAAAGTCATACATCCTCTCTCTCGATTAAGGGGCAGATTAGTTCCCTTAACAACTGTTACAGTCTGTTCATTCCTTACCATGCCATTTCACGTAAATTCATTTTCGCATACTTTCAAAATATGATGCATGACATACAAACACATTCAAGTAAACATAATCCTACTGTTTCGTGATGTAGGCCCAAAGGCACAAGCATACTTCACTTACCTGGCTCCCTGGAAAAGCTCGGTTTCAACTACCTTGGAAGCCTTGCTCACCTAGAGTCATAAACAGAATACCAATTAGATCTTCACTAACCTCATCCTATACCATTCAGAAACCCTAGTAGCTAGTTTGAGACTCTGTCCTATGTGCATTCCCGATTCTTACGAGACCCGACTCAACTCCTACGCCTTGCATTTCCCAGGAACATGCATTTACGATACTCCTCTATCGTCTATAATCATAATGCAGTAAGATCCCTTAGTAAAACTTACCTAAGTCGGAGGGAAAATCGGAGAAGGATCTCCTAGCGCACTCTGCTGAGCTGAGGAGCTGAGAGTCGAAAATGATTTGGGAAACAGTGGCGGCTTCAATGCATTAAACCCAAAACCTCTTTCCTTAAATACGTTATCCACTTTTAAATTTTCAATTACCCTTATGCCCTCGCCTAGTCATCCATTAACCCTACTTTTATTATTACCATATAAAGTGTGCCATTAATTTAAAAAAGATTAGAGAAGTGGTTTGATAGAACCGGGTGTTACAGCTACGCTCCTGATGGCTTCACCAGAGTGTCCCGCAAGCCCTGGATTGCTTGGCGATACTCTTAGTCACCTCTGGCACTCCTCGTTCTTGCTGGAGCTTGAAGGAAGCAAAAGGTGGCAAAATCCATTGTTCCCTCTGCCGAGAACTCCTTCGCTGGCAACGAAGGATTTCTGTTACCGAAAACATTGAGTCGTCTCTGGGTCGGCTTTGGGCCTTCATCTCCCTCCTCCATCAGCACCATTCTGAGCAACACCCACCTTTTCAAGTGCTCGGTAACTCTCTCTCCCCTTCTCACCATTCTCCCTGTTCGTCCTCTATTTTTCGTCTGTTTAGCATATGTTTTTGGGGTGCTCTTGAGCACCGATTGTAACGCCCCCGAACCCACCCTGGCTCGGTGCGCTACTTGGCTCACCCTAACCCCGATGAAAACGACGTTAATTTAAAATAATTTTCATAAATCCCCAAAACATAAAATAAAACTGACACAGCGGAATTTAAAACTAAATCTCCCAAAGCTCTCTTATGTCATACCTAGCTGCCTAGGCTCACTAATTCCCTTACTCCTAACCTATAAGCACCATGGCGTCCTTCCTGAAAATTTCGGCAAAGTAACGCCTGAAAATGGCGCCTCCAAAATGCTAGGTACCTGCAATAAATCAATCCCCAAACATATCCAAAATACTCCTAACCAACTATCCAGCATACGGCATGAGAAATATCCAAATAGCAGTAAAGAGGGAAACTAAAATACAAACATTCCCAAGTGAAGAAAGTCCACAATATAGGGTGACACATCACCCTTAACTATGACTATATACAACAAATCCAAATAGCTATCCCATAACTATCAAAAACATCAACCAAAACAAAGAGTTACGCACCCCCCCATTTCTACCAACAGACGATTACAATAAACTACCAAAAATACAAAAGCCACCAAAAATACAAAACCCCACAACCCTGAAAACCATGGTCGAGGCGCCCCGACAACTGCCCGCACCGGCATGCTCCGTGAATCTCCGACTGCCCCAAATCCTTGGTTCCTTTATCAAGCTCACCTGTATCCGCGCCGTTTCCTACACCATAGAACACACACACACACGTAAGCTTACTCTTAGCAAGTAGGGGAAAACAAATATAAAAATATGCACACACGACTCTCACACAACCCAAACACACATCCAAGTCTAGCTCCCAAGATTACCCTAACCCAAACACCTATTACACATCCGAGTCTCGCTCCCAAGATGCGTATCCATCCGAGTCTCGCTCCCAAGATGGCCCTAACCCTCCGAGTCTCGCTCCCAAGAGGCACTACTCAATCACATCTGAGTCTCACTCCCAAAATGCGTATCCATCCGAGTCTCGCTCCCAAGATGGCTCTAACCCTCCGAGTCTCGCTCCCAAGAGGCACTACTCAATCACATCTGAGTCTCGCTCCCAAGATGCGTATCCATCCGAGTCTCGCTCCCAAGATGGCCCTAACCCTCCGAGTCTCGCTCCCAATAGGTACTACTCAATCATATCTGAGTCTCTCTCCCAAGATGCGTTTCCATCTGAGCCTAGCTCCCAAGATGGCCCTACCCAGTTCCCTTACCTCTCAAGCTTACACTACCCCTTTTTACATTTTAAACTCAACGCCACACAAACCAATACAAGACAAAGAAATTACCCAAACAAATACAAGTCAAAGCAACCAGACCACCAAAACAATACAAAGCAACCACTCAACCAAAACAATACAAAGCAACCACACTACCAAAACAATACAAAGCAACCACTCAACCAAAACAATACAAAGCAATAACACAATCCCAAAACAAGACAAAGCAATAGCACAACAAGTTTCCTACCGTTCCATGGTGTAGGCCCGAAGGCAAAACAATGACAACCCACTACTTACCTGGCGTCCTAGCTCGTCCAAGATGCTCGATTTCCAGTCCACCTACAGCTCGACCTACGATACATATTCATCAAACCATTAAAATCAAGCCTACATCCACCAATTACTCTCAAACTACTATTTCTAACTTAACTCAACTAAAGTCTAACTAAATGGGCCACTAATTGGGGTTCGGTAAAAACCGACCCGAAACTTCAAACGTGCATAACTTTCGCGTTGGATATCGGAATCAAACGATTCCAGCGGCCACGTACTCCTCTAATAACCTATATTAATCTGCCAAAAGGAATTTTAAAACAAAAGACCGTAGCTAGGTCAAATACAGCAAAACCCAAATCTACCCTAACCCAGAAATTTTTCCCTTTTCGGTTTTCCATCAATTCACACCAATTTTCTCACCAATCAATCCCCCTCATACCTAATTAACATAATCTAACCAAAATCTCGAGACTACACAACAAAAAACCGAAATGCCCAAATTGGAGTTCACTATTTTTCGCTCCAATTGAGCTCCATGTTGCTCGGCAATCTTTGCCGCCATGAAGCTCGGCAAGACGACGCCGAGAACAGCCAAAAAGGCCCGGTGATCGGAGCCAAATCGGGCTCGACACTCACGACCAAAAACAGAACCGAAACAGGGCACAAATCGGGTCTAACCTGTCGGTTCGTGCGCGGAGACAACCGAAAACCGCTCGTCGCCGTTGTCTGGCCGAAGAACGTTGAAAATCGGTGGCGGTTGTCGTCGGAGGGACGTCGCTCGTCTCTCCCTCTCCGTTCTCCTCCCCTGCCTTCGGTGTTCGCGAACAGCAGAATGGCTTCGGCCATTCTGTTGTTCTGTTTTTATTATTATTTATTTTTTTTTATAATAATAATAATAATAAAACTAACCATTAATTAATCCTCATTTACTGTTTTGACCTCCCGTGTTTCCGACCATTTCGACTTTCGCTAAATCTCGCTCTTAAATTATAACTCACGGCTTAATTTCATTGGAAATACCCGAACTTAAATTAAGAAACCATTCACTTTTCTTTTAAATTAATTAAAACAACCTATTTTATTATTCTTTTATTTTATCTCCAATTCTTCCTTTTAAAAAAAAAAACCCCGGGTGTTACACCGATCCTCTGAGTGTCCTTAAGTCTTCCGTGTGCATAATTTTGCTCCATTTACAGACCCGTAGCCTATCGAGTGGTATCAGAGCCTAAGTGCTCGTTGGGTTGCAAAATCGGGTTCTGGTTTTTCAGTCCCTTGTTTCTGCTGTTTTGTTTTCTGCTGAGTGTTCTTCTCGGCTTGTTTCTGTTTTTCTGTCAGCATGCATGTCTTGTTTAGTTTGATGTTTAGCTTGATGTAGTTTTCAGTTTTGTTTAGAAAATTTTCAGATTAATTTTCTGTTTTATTTCTTCTCTGGTTTTCTGTTTCAGTGTTGCTCTATGTCTATTTTCGTTGTGTTTTTGCTTGTTGTTTCTTATGTTGTCCGAGCACATTTAGTGCTCTGTTAAGAGAAGCAATGGGCTTGCTTCTGTGTTTGTGTTTTACCAAACCGGTTTATCATGTCTTATTTGTTTCTATTTTTATAGGCTTGTGTAGTCGTTTGTTTGTTGTTTCTATTGTGTGATCTGTTTGGCTTGATTAATCAAAATATGTATGTCTACTTTCTGGTGCAGACGAGAATGGTTAGTTATTGATGGCCTATTTTGCATGACAAGTGATTATGTTTAGCAGCTTAATAATTTTCTATTGTAGCATGCTAACTGAGTGTTTAAATGTGCTATGAACTTTGATTTGTTGCTGCTGTTTGATGAACTAAAGTTGAGTGTTATGTGTTGCTTGTCAAGAAATCTGCTCTATAAATTTTTCTGTGTAGTTGCTGTTTGTTGATGGCATGATCTGTTTTCTTGACTTAAAATCACTTCATATTCTAGTGATCAACTTGTTGTTCATGTTGGTTTACATAATTGCAACCTATATCTCAAATCGGTTATCATTGTTTCTATTTTGGAAGTTTCTGTTTGCTCCTTGTTCTTTCTTGCTGTTCTGTTTTGTTTTGCTATCATTTTCTACTTCAGCTTTTAGCCGATAGTCTGTAGCTTGTTGTGTCATTGTTGGGGTTGTTTTTTAGTCTCAAATGTTGTGCTGGTTTTGAGAAAATTTTCTGCAATTTCATAAATTCTGGCTAGCTGTTTTCTGCAGCAAGATAACTTGTTTTAGCTGAGTTTTCTGCAGCAACTTTGCTGCTCTTTTAGAGTCAATCACCAAGGTTAAATGATGAGTTTAATTGATAAATTTTGCAACATTATTTTTCTGGTTTTGGTGAACATTTTTCTGCTTAGTTTAGGTTCTGTTTTGCTAAACTAAAGTGTCCCATGTTTGCATGAAAATTATAATCTATTTTTAAAACCCAGAAATCTGTTTTAAAAGTTAGCTTATGCTTGATTAAAATGTCAAGAATGTGTCCCATGCTTGAGCTATAGCTTGAGCTCTAGCTTGGTTCCAAATTGCTAAAACTTTTCTAGTTTTAAAACTCTTTTCTTGCTGTTTTTCCGTTGAAAATTTCTGTTGTTTTCTTTGTTTTTCTTTGCTGATTTTCAGCATGTTCTTAGGTGTTTTCTTGAGTCTTTTCTTGTTGTTTAGCTTGTGTTTAGATTCTGTTTTCCTTGATGTCTAGCATCTTGTTTAGAATGGAGATAATTGCTTAGAAATTTTAAGATGTTTGATTGTTTTTGCATATTTTAGACTTGTGTGTGTGTTTTTTGTAACATTTGTTGTGCAGTTTTTGTACCCATCTCCCAAGGCAAGAGCCTCCTTAATTGGCAAATTTGGAGTGACCATTGCTTTGCTTAAAAGGTACTTTCCTGTCCACTTTTAGTTTAGGACTGTTGGGAGACTCTTCAGAATTGTTGACCGAGAGCAAACTATGTTTAGTGTTTATTTTCTGTTGGAAGACTCTTCGGAATTGTTGACCGAGAGCAACTTGTGTTTTATATTTGTATGTGATTGAACTTGTTGTTCTTTGAAGTACATTGTTGTGTCAATTATCTGATATGAATTTTCCATCTTAACCTCATGTTACTGATTAGCTAGTAGGAATTAACCATTGTCCGTATCTGTTTAATTCTCATAATGTTTTCTTGAAAGCATGTTCTTTTGTTTGTGTTGTAAGTATTTGAATTTGCTGTTTATTTGGATTTCATTACTGTGAAATTATATGATATGACTTTTCCATATTAACCTCATGTTTCTGGTAAGCAAGCATGAACTAACCATGGCCCATATCTGTTTAATTTCGGGTTGTTATTCTTGAATAAAAGCACGTTCTAATGTTGTGTTTTGAGTCTTAATTTCTGTTTCGTTTAGGTGATTGTTTATGGATGTTTATTTCTGTTTTAGAACCATGTTTAGTTATTTAGGTTGTGTTGGCAAAATTAATTTACATAGAGAATGGATTAGAAAATGAAAAGCTAAAATTGAATTCTCATGTTAGTTTACATTTTGCTAAAATTGTTGTGTTGTTTTGGTGTTTTCCAAATGTGTATTAACATGTGTTTTTGTTTTGTTAATCTTTTAGATGTCTCATGTTTAGGAGAGTTTATTATGCTAATTTGTTGTCCAAATTGACATTGATTTGTTTAGGACTTTTTTTTAGGATGTTTAGTTTAAAAATTCTGGTTTATAATTTCTGGGTTTTCTAATTTTTGTTCCTACTTTGGACTTGCATAATTCTCTCCTCATAATGCATTTTGATTTGAAATTTTTACAGCAAGTTAATATTATTGTGGACTAACCTCTGTTAGAATTTCAGGTTATTTGGAGTTGAATTGTGCTAATTTCTGTTTAGGATACTTTAGGTTGTTTAGAAATTTTTCTGGTTTTTGAGTTTAAATTTCCTGAACTTTGAGCTTGCATAACTTTCTGCTCATGTTGAATCTGGTTTTGAAAATTTGACAGCATGTTAATCATCTTGTTTTCTAATCCCTGTTAAATGTTCAAAAAATTTGGAATAGATTTGTGTTATTTTTTCTGCTTAGGAAATTATGTTATTTTTATGTGTCTTGTGCACTGTTTTGAGTTTTCAATTTCTGTTTTATGTCTTTAAAGCGTCTAAAATATTATGTAAATATTTTACCTTGCTTATTTGTATTTTAAACTTGTTTAGGATTTTATTTGATGCCTTAAATTGAAATTAAGTGAAAGTATAAAACTATAACATGTGTAAATTGGATTGTAAAATTCCGTTTCCATCCATGATTAAGTTTTTGTTTGATGATTGATGCATCTCGTGTGTCTATGATTTGTATAGTGTCCTTGATGTTAAGTTAAATTTCGAATGAAAAGCATGAACTAAAGTACATGTTAAATAGAGCTTGGCAAATTCTATTTCACCATGCTTTATAATTCTGTTTTGAGCTCTTGTTTGATTGCATCAAGTTGAGTGTCTTTTATTTTGTTTGGGACTTAAATTTAGAGTCTCACTTTAGAGTCTAGTACTTGGTCAATTAGTTTAATTGTTCTTGGCCAAGGTAAAGGTAAAATCAAAATATATGCATATTGTTTTTATCTTTTGAGGATTGTTTAGCTTTCTGCTCCAATTTTGAGCATTGGCTATGGATGAACCATGGAGTTGGAAAGGTCATTCAGCAACAAGGTATGTTTCAATGCCTCCTATTGATTATTTTAGATTGATTGAATATTAGGTTAATTGGATGATTTGAATTGCTTGTGGAAAAACTTTCTTTGATAGTTCTTCTTATTATTTAGAATATCTTGATTACATGTTTTACCTATGCATATCTTGATGGCTAGAACTAAGAAGAAAGAGTTTTTGTTGCAAAATGTTGCCTATTTTTAATTGTTGGATCCTAACTCAAAATTTTAGTGGAAAATTATTTCTTTGAGTTTTGGATTTAGACTTAACTTATGCTAAGTTTGATTTTTAAACTCTTATTCTTTTAGGTGGATTTTAATTGCTTGAAGCCAAGTGTTGTTTTCTTTGAAAATGATGATTATCATTTGGTTCAATATTTTCTTGTTGGTTTAGCATGAGAAATGAAATTGTTCGATTATGCTTGCATCAAACTTGCTTTTATCTTGAATGCTTGTTTCGAAATGGTTGAAATGAACAATTTAATCTTGAAATTTATTTAGAACCATTGTGCATGGTAAAAATGGTTTTTCAACTTTAGGATAACCATGTTTTTGTGCCTACTATGGATTATGTTTAAGCAGTTTTAGTATAATTTTTATCTCCTCCATGAAATTCACCATTGGATTTGAGGTCAAATCCTTAAGAACCGGAAGGGGATGATATGCCCACGGTCCCGATCCATCGTGCACAAGTCGAGGTATGTAATTATTTATTTATTTTATCTATCTAATGGACTTGTAGAATTTTGTAGGTAAGTGGATTCTCAAGGCTTTGAAAGAATTAATGAAGAAGGAATTTGTTTTCCTTTAATTCAAATTATGTAAACAAGCCTTGTATTTAATTATATATTTTTAGGAAACTTTAGTTTTGTTTAAAACTCGTTAATTGGCAAACTTTAGCCTTTTTAGAATGTATATTTTTGTAATAGTCTTCAAAGGATGGTGAACCAAAAGCTGGACCGGCCAAACCAAGAGGAACCAAGGTTGAACCGACTGAACCAAGGAGAACAAAGCCTGAACCGGACTGAACCAAGGTGAATCAAAGTTGAACCAAGGCTGAACCAAAATAAAAGAGGTGAACCGACTGGAGAAGCAATCACCCGTGAACCGGCCCGCATCGTTCAGTAGAGCGCACCAACGGCTAGTTTTCTAGCCGTTGTCCATGGATTTCTTGGCAGAGCTCTTCTCCTCCTCCTTCCTATTTCTTCTCTGTATTTAAGCGTTCCTATAGCTCTGTTAAACATTAGCTAGTATTACGCATTTTTGGAAATCACAGAAGAGTTCTCTTCCGTTTACAGTTCTGTCGTCGGTGTTCAGCCGGAGCTACGCTCCTGATGGCTTCACCAGAGTGTCCCGCAAGCCCTGGATTACTTGGTGGTACTCTTAGTCGCCTCTGCCACTCCTCGTTCTTGCTGGAGCTTGAAGGAAGCAAAAGGTAGCGAAATCCATTGTTCCCTCCGCCGAGAACTCCTTCGCTGGCAACAAAGGATTTCTGTCACCCGAAAACGTTGAGTCATCTCTGGGTCGGCTTCAGGCCTTCATCTCCCTCCTCCATCATTTCCGCACAATTCTGAGCAACACCCACCTTCTCAAGTGCTCGGTAACTCTCTCTCCCTTCTCACCATTCTCCCTATTCGTCCTCTGTTTTTCGTCTGTTTAGCGTCTGTTCTTGGGGTGCTCTTGAGCACCGATCCTCTGAGTGTTCTTAAGTCTTCCGTGTGCATAATTTCGCTCCATTTACAGACCCGTAACCTATCAAAAAAAGATGGTAAAAATTAAAAAGGGGGATTTAAAGGTGTATAATTAGATTTTAGGGGTCGAGCTGGAAGGTGTTAGGGTCATCACGCTCTATAAGATGTTTTCTCAATAACAAATGTTATGTGAAAGAAAAGAAATAATAAAAACAGAAAATGTATGGTTTTACGAAATGCATATTCATTATCATTCATGTTCATTGCACGTCGCTTACTGAGCATTAGGCTCATTAGTTGAACTTCGTGATGTAGGTGATGGAAGTACAGGTGAAGGTTTTATGCATGGTCCAGACTAAGGAAGTAGTTGATGAGGTACGTCCATGGAAAGCGCTTGTTGTTGTTAGGGTGATTTGACCCGTGGGCTGGTAGGTACACGTTTTTGTTTAGTATACATGTAAACGAACTTATGGATTTAAATGTTTTGATAAACCATGTTTTAATGTATGGAAATATTTTGGATATGAAAATGGGTTGTTTAAAGTAGAAATGGTATGTTTTGTTGGAAAGATTGAGGTATTCGGTTTTGGTTTAAAAATATATATGGTACGGTTCTCATTTTTAGACTTGGGGTTTTAAACGAACGATTTTCCACCAACACGTAAAGTCTTCCGCTATGCCTCTTAAACAATTTTAGATGTTTTTAAAATTTTTTTTTTCTTTGAGTTCTTTCAAAGTTTTTATAAAAATAAAGTCAGTTAAGTTTTTAAGGACAATCGAATTACGGGTCGTCACAGTTATGGTATCAGAGCTACCAGGTTTTAAAATCAGTTCTGTAGACTGCCTAACAACACAAATCGCTACATGGAGATGCCTCATTAACTGTAAGTATGTTTATGAATATTGTTATTGTTTTAGAAATTAATGGTGCTTATAAATTTGTTTAGGATTAACAAAATGGTTAGAGGACAAAGAAGAGAGATGGATGAAAGAGATAATGCGATCAACCAACTAACGGAACTTGTGGATCACCAATCTCATTTGTTAGAGAGGTTTATAAATAGAGAAGAGCATGGGAATCTAATTAATGGTGCTTTAAGTGACAAGAATGGTGATAGGTTTAGACGACTTCGACCTCCCACATTTGACGAATTAGCTCCTGGCTTTCTATACCTTCCTTGCCTGCCACTCTGAGTCTTGCCATTAACTATGAGTACGAGTTCGAGCTCTTGGGCGAAGAGAAGGCCCATAGAGATTAAGGCATAGAGTTTGATTCCACGTCTGTCTTCCAAGCGGAACTTGAAATAGTTGCTTTCCTATCCACCGGATCTGCTTGCCCCTTTGGAATGACTCTCGGGTTTCATACGGATCCCGCTTATGCTGAGTAGTGGATTCGGACCATTGAGGGTATATTTGATTATGCCAAGGTGGAGGAAGGAGATAAGGTCACCTATGCTATTTTCCACCTTGCCAGAGATACGGGTTTTGGTGGGACACTTTCAAGACCACAACTAGTGTCAGAGATATGTCATGGGAACAGTTTAAGGAGGTATTCTATGATAAGTACTTCAGTTGTGCAGTTCGAACGAGCAAGATGGTAGAATTCGTGCAACTACATCAAATTGGCTCTGTGGCTGAGTATGTTTGCCAGTTTGAGTTTTTGTCCAGATTTGCTGCTCAGCTGGTGAGTACCGACAAGAACAAAGTTCACCAGTTCGTACAAAGCCTAAATATGGAAGTATATTGAGGTGTTAACATAGCAGGAACCCAAGACGTTCCTTATTCGAAGGTGGTAGCCAAAGCTCTGGAGGTAGAAGAGGCAGATCAGAAATTTTACAAGCATAGGGAAGCGACCAGGAAATTCTTTAGAGAAGTTCAGCCTCAATAACAAGATACTGAATGGCAACAACCCAGGAGAGTTAAGAGGCATGGTTATGAAAAGATTGAACAAGGAAAAGAAAAACGTATGCAAGGACCTCACCTGTAACACCCGAAAAATTTTGACTACGTGTTTAGACCTAAGTTAGTGAGGTATGAGAGTGCTTTGTGCAGGGTTTAGAAGGGATAGGATGAGAAGAGAAAACAAAGTGGTTTGACAATTCAAACCAAAGGGTTTGAAAAGTCAAACAACCAATGGGATTGTTTTAAGCATTAATGGTATGAAAAATGATGAAATAAAATAATGGAGAGGAGAGATTAAGTGGTGCTTTGATAAGTAATTCACGTTGGAAAGCTTAGGACCAAGAAAAATGGTTAGTTTTGTAATTAAGAAAAATGTTGTGGAAAAATCCAAAAGAGGGAAAATGTGAGGTTTTAATGGTTGATTTCTTTTCCTTCTCTTTCACTCTTTTCTCCCACGATTTCTTTCCAACCCTAAGACCTCCATAGCTGAGTTTTCTTCCCTCATCTCATCAAGCTTTCAAGGGGATTTCAAGGTAAAATTTAGTGGGTTTTAGTTTAATGTTGGTTAGGGTTAGTTTTTAAGGGTTTTTAGTGGGTTTTGAGTGAAGTTGCTTAGGGTTTGGAAAACCCTAAGTGTGCCCTCCGAAATTTGAGTTGAAATGTTAGATTTCTTTCTTATTTTGATGGTTTGGTCGTTGGATGATTTAGTTTAGGTAGATTTGAGGGTTAGATTGAAGATGGGTGAAGTGTTCCACAAAAATAGTTGAAGAACACCTATATACCCGACTCTGTTGGCTGGATTTTTGAGTTGGTTAATGTGTTTGTTTGGTTATTTTGGGTGTTTCAATGGATAGTAGATGGATAGAGGTTTCCGAAATGGGGTGGCACGTCGAAATCCGTTGAAAAACGAGAGAGTTACGACCGTTTGAAGTTGGACGGTCAATTTTGGGGTAAAATCGGGTTTGGAGTTAAGTTGTGAGTTTAGGTTGAAATGTGTGATTAGTTTAGTTAGAAAAATCCTTATAATTTATTTAGGTTGTTACTAAGTGAATTTTCGTTATTGGTTAGGTGATCGAACGTTTGGTTTTGTTGGACGGAGTGAACGAGAAAGTACCGAGCAGCAACCAGGTAAGTAGTGGAGTGCGTGTTTGTTGCCTTCGGGCCTACACCATAGAACGGTAGGGATTGTTTGATTGTTGCTATGTTTTGCTTTGTGTCATGCATCGTGTGTCACGCATCATGGTTTTCTAAATTACGAAATTACGTGTTTTGCATTCTTGAGCGGTAAGAATGAAATGAAAGATAAGAAAAGATTTGCAACGTGGTCGTGAGTATGAATTCCTCGACCTATTCGTGCTTGAAGTGCACAATAGGGTTGTGCTTGAAGTGCACTCGTGCTTGAAGTGCACGACGAGGATTCTACGATCGATTTGGGGGATTCTAATGTACGTAATGAGTCGTGAGTATGAATTCCTCGACCTATTCGTGCTTGAAGTGCACAATAGGGTTGTGCTTGAAGTGCACTCGTGCTTGAAGTGCACGACGGGGATTCTACGTTCGATTGGAGGAGATTCGGTTGGCCGTCTTGGACTGTGTTGGGACGTGTGCCTCCGGTCTAGCTCCGTGGGTCAAGGTGTGGCCGTCCTGGACTGTGTGGGGGCGTGTGCCTACTTGATTCACCTGAAAGTGAAAGATAAATGCAATTGAAACAAAAAGAAAACAACAGAGTGTGTAGAGACTGCATGTTAGGACTAAGTCGAGCATTTAGTGTGTGTTGTGCATTATTTCCCTACTTGCTAAGCGTTAGGCTTACCTTTTTGTGTGTTCTGTGGTGTAGGTGACGATTTGTATACAGGTGAAGTAGACGAGACTACCGAGGATTAGGCTGCAGTCGGAGGAGTACGGAGTCCGCCGGTGCAGGCTATTGTCGGGGCGTTTTGACCACTGGATGTCTCGGGTAGTGGGAGGTGAATGTTTGACATGGATAGTTTAATTTGCAAGTATTTTGGTATGGATAGTTGGTGTGCGGAAATGTTGTTTTGTGGGAGTTAGGAAACTTTATTAAGTTGTGGTAAATTGTGTTCGTAAATATTTTCGTAATGTATTTTGGTGTTTTTGAGTTGGGGTATTGTGTTTAATAGTTGTCGTATTTAAGGAAGTTGTAAACATATATTTTCGTGGGTTGATTTCAGGTTTTGGTGTAAAGAAATTTAGGCGTTACGCCGCCCGTTTTGGTTTTAAACTATTTAACGTCGGGTTATGTTCGCTATTTTTTTATTTAATCATTTGAAGTCGGTTTTCTATAAAATTTACGGAATTTGAAGATTTAGGTGTCGGGAGTGTGTGGTTAAAATTTCATGGATTTTGGAGAAGTTTAGCTTAAGGAAAAGTGGAAAAACAAATTTGCATGCAGGTGTTTACATGTACTATTCATCCTGTTGTAAAAGTGTCGACACCAAAGACAAGGTGTCGACACTTACTGTTCACAGAGTTGCAAAAGTGTCGACACCAAATACAAGGTGTCGACACCTTTTGCAAAAAAGGGACCAGAGAGCAAAACTGTTTTAAAGTGTTGACACCTACTGTTCATAGTGTCGACACTTTACTGTTCATACTTCAATTTTTAACATTTTGACGCTTATTTCAAACCAGTTTTAACTCGACTTTTTCCGACATATTTTAAACATATTTTGGCACGTTTTTCAACAAAATTTGAGGGTTCGAAAAACTCGAAAACCGAGTCGAAAAATTTACGAAAAATCATTTAAACATAGTTTTAAACACGGGTTTGGTTAGCAACGTAACGCACCGGGCCCGGGGCGGGTTCGGGGCGTTACATCACCAGTTTCCTCAGTGCCTGAAGTGTAACAAGAATCATCCTAGTGAATGCAAAGCTGGTTCGGGCCGATGTTACAAATGCAATGAAAGAGGATATCTCATCAGGGATTTCCCAATGAGGAATAAAGATCAAATGAGAGTGGCACCAAGGGTTTTTGCTCTCATAAAGCCTGATGACGTTGGACAGCATGCTGGGACATCAGGTACGATTTATTGGAGAAGTTGATGAAAACTAGGATGTTACAATATGCTGTAGGATTTAGTTCGAAATTTCAAAATGTTATTGTAGTTATATTTTTGTAGTTAGTTAGTTATGTTTGAAATGACTCGAAAACATAGGAATAATATTAGATTTTGGTTGAGAATATATTAATGTTGGATTCTATTTGACAAGTGTATACGTATATAACAGTGAATAAATGAAAGTTGGGGAGTTAAGATAAGAACTCTATGTAATATCCGGCTCGTACGGATTTTGGATATATTATATTATATTCTTATTTTATATTATATGTGGCATTTTTGGTAAATATGTCAAATCAAGTCAGTTTCGCAAACGGAAAGCGTTAATACGATCCTAACGATTAATTGGAATTTTAAGGAATTTTGTGGAATTTCTGGAGTTTTGATGCAATATTCCGAGTAACTAAATCCCTTTGTAATATGGTTAACGAATTAGTAAAAATAGTAAACGAGGTCCAAATGGCAAACAGACAGTTTTAACGGAACCATAGTGATAAGTTGGACTTAGTGGTGAAACAAGAAAAATTCGAATGGTCGAAAACACGAGAGGGCAAAAATTAATGTTTTGTTAAGAAATAGTTTTAGTTTTATTATTATTATTATTATTATTATTATTATTAATTTTATTTTAATTAAACACAAACAACAGAAATGTTGTTTGTGTTCGAGCCCGACGACCCGCGACGAAGAACAGGGGGATCGGCGACGAAGCTCGGGCGACGATCGACGAAGCGCCGGCGATCCTCGCCGTTCTCCGGCCAGACGACGGCGACGGGGTTCCGACTTGTCTCCACGCGCGAACCGCACGGTATGTTCGGTTTTTTCGCCCTGTTTCTTGCTCGGTTTTTGGCCGTGAGGGAAGAGCTCGATTGAGCTCTGGTTTCCGGCCACTTTTGGCCGTTCTTAGCGTCAAATGGCCGAGCATAACGCCGGCTATGGTTGCCGAGCATTAGTGTGCTCAATTTGAGCCGAAAACAGTGAACTCCAAATTTGGGGGTTTCGGTTTTCGGTGTGTTGCCTCGGGATTTCGATTAGTTTAGGCTAATTGAGGCTAATTGTGGTTGATTGGTGAAGAAATTAACGTGAATTGATGAAAAATCAAAATGGGGGAATTTCCCGGATTGGGGCAGTTCGGGTTTTGCTGCAATTGACCTATCTACGGTCGATTGTTTTAAAATTACTTTTGGCAGATTAAAATAGGTTATTAGAGGAGCACGTGGCCGCTGGAATCGTTCGATTCCGATATCCGACGCGAAAGTTACGCGCGTTCGAAGTTTTAGGTCGGTTTTTACCGAACCCAAATTAGAGCCCGAAATTAATAGGTTTATAGTAATTAACGATATAAAGGACGTATTGAACGTTATTGGACGGAATTAGAGTGAATTGTGAGAAATGTTAAAATTGGTGAATTTTCGGGTTTTTAGGAAAACTCGTTAATTGTGATTTTAAACTATCGAGCGTTAATCGTTGTTTAAATACTTCGATTAGTTAGGTGAAGATTTTAGTAAATTCATTAGTTAAGGTTTTTGTTAAATTTGGACATATTATTGTTTAAGCTCGTATTAACGACAAATTGATAACAATTGCGTAGGTGAACCACGCTCGTGGACGGAGCTAGCCTTGCAACGGACGTCAGGTAAGTTCTCGTGATTTTCTTTGGCCAAATCGGCCTACACCGTACATCGTGTCGTCTCGAGGAGCTTTGGTGACGTATAGATTTTAAACGCTTTGGTTGGGTAGTTAGGATGTTTAGTGTATAGTTTATGCTTTTACAGTCTTTAATGGTACATGTTTATTGCTTGTTTACTTTACGATAGAGAACTGTTCACGCATCACTGGTTTTAAAGAAAAGCATGAAAACGAATTTCCACACAGGGTTTTAAAGATAACGTAAAGCATAGCATCGGCCGAAAGGCTTACAGTGCACCGGCCGAAAGGCTTACAGTTCACGGCCGAAAGGCTTACAGTTCACGGCCGAAAGGCTTACAGTACACCGGCCGAAAGGCTTACAGGCCGAAAGGCATACAGTTACAGGTCACGCGAGGTGGGGCTCAGGCACGGCTGTACGGGTTGTAAGCGTGCACCCCCCTCCTCTAGCTGGAAAGAGTAGTCCGCCCGCTGGATGAGCTCTCTCCGGTTAGAGGGTATAGGATCTCGGTGACACCTATAGAGCATTGCATAGAAAGATAAAAATAAAGCATGATTTATCGAACTCATAGCACAGCATGCATCGCATTTACTAGAGCTTACTGAGATTTTATCTCATAGTGTGTTTATGTATGGTGTAGGTGACATAGACTTCGAGATATCAGGTGAGGACGATGTTCCTCCACCTGAGGCATAGTTCAGTTGACGGATGATGGCTGCGGTGGTGTGCTGGCGCAGTCGAGGCGTATTTTGACCCGTGGGACTCATGGTTAGGTATTTTGATAGTTTTGGGAATTGTCTGGATGAAAGATGTATAGATTTTGAGGGTTTTTGGACATTTTGGGCTGTTGGATGTATAGAAATTATAGGATGTTTGGTACTGGTAGATGATAGGTTTACTCTTGAGGTTTTAAATGTATTGAAAACCTGTTTTATAAATTGATTGAGATGTTCTGAGTAGAAAATGTATAGATAGAACATATTAGGATGTTTGGACTCTGTTTAGTTGATAGATTGATGTTTAGATGGTTTGGTTCGGGTTAGTGGATAAAGTAGGTTTTGATGTTTTGATAGATTTGTTTTATAAAACGTTTGTTGAGATTTTTATTTGGATTTTTATGAACTGCTTGATGATTTTGTAAACAGGAGGATATGTCACACTTTTAAACGGAACCATGCAGTTTATTTTCATGAAAATGTAATTTGTTATAGTGGCGTTCGAGTCGGTTTTGAGGTGGTATTTCGGAAGACGTATGAGTATCGAGTGTTTGTGTACGTATTGGTTTAATTAATTGTTTTTATTTGTTTTAAACGTTTTATTAAATTGATTTTAAATTATTTTCAAATAGTTTCCGCATAGACGCTAAGAATAAAGGATAAAATGAAAAATTTGTACGGTAAATAAGGGTACAGTGTTAGGGGTGTCACACTCTACCTCATAAATATTTGGTGTTACTCAATGGTGGAAATTTTGAGGATTTGAAGTGATCTTGTATGCTAGTTTGAGGATTTTAAATGCTTAGGGATGTTGTTTAAAGGAAAAGTGAATTAGGAAATTAAGGGTTTAAATGAATCTTGTTTGAGGAATTATAGAAATGAAGCTGAATTAGACGACTTCGAAAGTCGTGGTTATGGTTAATCAAATTAGAATCAATGAATGGGTGAATGATTTAAGGTAAAGGTGTATAGCATATAATGATTTAATTTTTGGAGACATAGGAATTAGATAGTACTCAATCAAATCGAGTGCGGTAAGCGTAACTATGAGATTATATTCGAGTATGTAATTCGAGAGATAATTATAAACAAATTTTGAGGACAAAATTTTATGAATCCTTAAAATATTTTTGCTAAATTTGATTATCCTATAAAAAATGTTTTATACATACATTTTATGAAAGAAAAACGAAATGAATGAAACAAATACAAAATGTACATGAAGGGTTATTTGTGGGATATATGAGACGACGCCGCACGAACTGGAAACCCGAATTAAGGGGTCGAGCCGGAAGGTGTTAGGATCATCACGCTCTATATGATGTTTCCCCAATAACTAATGTTATGTGAAAGAAACGAAATAATAAAAAAAAGAAATGTATGGTTTTACGAAATACATATTCATTATCATTCATATTCATTACACGTCACTTACTGAGCGTTAGGCTCATTAATTGAACTTCGTGATGCAGGTGACAGAAGTACAGGTGAGGGATTTACGCACGGTTCAGAATAAGGAGGCAGTTGATGAGGTACGTCCATGGGGAGCGCTTGTTGTTATTTGGGCGATTTGACCCATGGGCTGGTAGGTACACATTTTTGGTTTGATATACGTGTAAACTTGTGACGTCCCCTAATACTATACCTCGAAATTCCCGTATAAAATTTTTTTTTAAAACCTTTAACCGACGTCTAATATCTTTGAAATCGTTTTTTTTTAAAACCTCCAAAAACCAATTAAAAATGAACTTATCAAACACAAAACAATCGGTTGAGGGCAGAAAGAGCATATTACCCAAAAATATGTAGCTGATCGATCGGCCATTTCAGCCGATCGATCGGCTATGGCGTTTATACCCCAGGCGATCGATCGCCTGATCGATCGCCCCTTGGCGATCACACATAAGCCGATCGATCGCCCATGCAGGCGATCGATCGGAACATGCTCTGGAAAATCCAGAGCGTTGCCACAGTTTCCTGCCGATCGATCGCCCTCCCTGGCGATCGATCGGCAACACCTCTAGATTTTGAAATCCATAGGGCCTGCCTTCCTCCTTTTCTCTTCTTTGCTCCTATTTTCCTGCACATCACGCACACACACACTAAATAATTCTTCCTCCTTCACCATTTCTATCCTCTACCATTCTCTTTCATCAACCCACTTCTAAACACCATTTCTAACAAACACATCATCATAAAATCACGAAACACGACTTAAAACGTACTCTAGGACGTAGTCAAAACGAGACAAAACCACAAAATCCAACTGCGTGGATAGCTCAGAAACTCAAGCGTATCCATACCCAACCAAAATAACTCCAAACAATTCCAGTAACTCCAAATCCAAGACTTAGTAAAAGTAATTTATAAAACGAGTTTTCCAAAACATCAAAATACATATTTTTTTCCTAACCGATCACCCGTAAGCCCAACTGAACTCTCCTATACATTTACCAATTGTTCTATCTATTAAAATCCCTAAAATACTTACATATCATCCCCACGGGTCAAAATAAGCGTCGATTGCGCCAGCACACTCCCACGAGCATTCTTCTTTAACCTGCTTATACATCGGGTGGAGGGACGTCGTCCTCACCTGTTTCGAAGTTACCTACACCACAGAGATAACCTATGAACTAAAGGGCTCAGTAAATCTACGTAAATGCAAATGCATACCATGCGTGCGGGGTTCGTAAAATCATGCATTCCTTTTTCATTGTTTAGTTACATAACGGGAGGTGTCACCGGGGATTGACTCTCACCAGATGGAGAGGGCACATCTCGCGATTAGATAGCCCTTTCTATCTACCGGGGGAAAATATGCTCATTCTCTTAGGACAGCCATGTCTGAACCCCACCCCGCGTGACCGGGATTACATGCATTCATATCTTTCATTAGTCGTTTCTTTTCATGAAAACACATGCGGAAGTTCATTTTTTCGTGCTAATTTGAAAACGTGATGCATGAACATGAATTATGCAATACAAGTAAAGAAACATAGAACAATGCATAAAAGAACTTAGGAAAACATTCTAATACACAATCAACCTAAACTACCCATCCTATTTCCCAAAAGCATCCAAATTTTCCAAAATCTCGATCAACAACTACTCTTACGGTGTAGGCCAATCGGCCAAACAAGTCACGAAGACTTACCTCGCATCTGTAGCACACCGAGCTCCATCCACGAGCGTTGTTCACCTAAACCAATTCATAGAAATTATCATCACAATCGGCCCTTGGAAATCAAATTCTAAAGACTAAAGAAGTCCCTATCTAAAGAATATCTCCTAAACCTCTATTTCAGCTTGTTGAGGCATTTTGTCTAGCAATTTGTGCTCGATATTCAGAAACCTCCATTAATGGAGTTTCTAAGTTCTCCAATCAACCAAAAACCCCAACTTTCCTCAATAATTCTACTAACTATGTCCAATAACCATCAATACGTCCATTTGAGGCATAATTACGGTAAATCTATCGATTTCAAACCTCAATCCACGTTTTTAACAAAAATCCTAAACGTTTAAGCTCAAGAAATCAAAATTTAACGTCCCAAAAGCGCAAAGTCTTACCTAGCGAGCAAAGACGGAGTAGAAACGTGAAGAAACCCGTTGATCAGAGGAGCAAGTCACCAGCGTTGAGAGAGCGTCGTCTAGAGAAGCAAAATCGTCGATGGAGGTTTGCTGGAGGAGAAATCGTGTAAGTGTGGAAGAGGGAGGGAGACTTAAATGTTTTATTAAAGTTTTGGCTTAAAAATTACCTTAATGCCCCTCAATTTATTTTTCTATTTGTTTCGTTACTTATTTCGTTATTTATCCAACGATTCGGTTTCTCTAAATTTCTTTATTTTACCAATAATTCCAATTTATTGCTAGGGTTCTATTAAAACTTTCCGCTCGCAAAACATACTTAATTTGACATATTTACAAAAATACCATTATTTATTGGAATAATAAAATCTCGTAAAACCGGGTGTTACAAAACTAACTAATGGATTTAAATATTTTGATAAACCATGTTTTAATGTATGGAAATATTTTGGATATAAAAATGGGTTGTTTAAAGTAGAAATGGTATGTTTTGTTGGAAAGATTGAGGGATTTGGTTTTGGTTTAAAAAAATATATGTTATGATTCTCAATTTTAGACTTGGGGTTTTAAACGAACGGTTTTCCACATAAACGTAAAGTCTTCCGCTACGCTTCTGAAACGATTTTAGATGTTTTTAAAAGTTGTTTTTTTTTTTCTTTGCGTTCTTTCAAAGTTTTTATAAAAATAAAGTAAGTTAAGTTTTTAAGGACGACCGAATTACAAGTCGTCACAATACACCTTTCTTTGAAATTACTTGACCAAGAAAGGCTACTTTTTCCATTCAGAATTCGCATTTGGAGAACTTCGCATATAGCTTCTCGTGCCTCAAGGTCGATAAAACAATTCGTAAGTGTCTTTCATGCTCTTCTTTACTTTTCGAATAAATGAGGATATCGTCGATAAAAACAATCACAAATTCATCCAAGAAAAAATGTACTACTTGATTGCACTTAAAACAAGTCAGCAGCCTTGCTCGACATTCTTCAGTATGTGTCTTCTTGCAAGTGTGACACATGGGTATAGTAGACATAGTTGTCTGGTTCACTGGCAGTTCCACTAGTCATAGGTCGCTTAGATCCAGCCCATTGTGATGGTAGAAATTTATTCTTTGTTGATTGTGTTGCATGGTTGAACCTTGTCTGATATTCTTGAGCTTTGGAGATCTTTTGTTCTCCAATTTCTAATTTAAGAGTGTTCTCAACTACTCCAGCAAATGGAGTGTCCTATGAAATGTTGACGTTGACATCTTTAAATATCTCTACTCTTACCCCTGATTCACCTTCAAAGTCTCATTGTTGACCATATGTGAGGCGCAACAAGAGAGTTGATCAAACTTGTGCACATATTCGATTACACTTCCAGTCTACTTCATTGACATGAATTCTTCTATTATTGCATACTTTATAGCATCGGCAAAGTACTTTTCATTGAAAAGCTTACTAAATTGTTGTCATGTCATAGCGGTGACTTGATGCATCACCTTTATCAAATCTCACCAATAACGAGCATCTTTTATAAATATGGTGGACGCACAAGACACTTTCTCCACCTCCAAAATCTTAACATGCTCAAATATCTCCTGAATTGTTCTGATCTAATCCTCAGCAGCTGCCATATCCGTCAAGTTACCATAAAAGGTTGGTGGATTTAATCTTCGAAACCTCCCAAAATTAATATCCATGGGTCGAGGTCTATTTGGATTAGTTGTGTGACGACCCCGACTACACGTCGGTGCCGCCACGACCTGTGTCGTGCACGCATACCTACATACATACGTGTTACCCTCGCCCGTTCTCACTTCAATTTTTTTTTTTCTTTCATATTTTCCATTTCCTTTTCGTTCATTCATTTTTTCTTCGTTTACATTCGTTCGTTCGTCGAAGAACGGACTCGGGTATTTGATCCACATCTATCGACATTTGGCTCTAACTTAAAATATACCCAAAATGACTCGTCTAGGGTCGGGAATCATCAAAAGAGGCTTTAACAAGTTGGGCATAAAGTTCGTCAACGTTTAAATCACTAAAACTAGGCTAAAACCATTTTTCGAAAATCTATCGACTCGGTTTTCGGGTCCTTAAATTCCTCTAAAATACTTGGGGATCGCTCGTAAAATACGTTTATAAAGTATCGTAAAAGGTCGGGTTAAAACGTGTTTTGAAAAGTTGAAATTTAAAAAAAATCCATGTTGGAGTCAAGCGGGGCGCGCTGGGCGCTGGGCGCGCGCACGTTGCGCGCCTGCTGGGCGCTGCGCTCTGCGCGCCCCATGTGTGCCCGGCCGCGACCGATCGCGCCCTGTGCCCGACCGATTGGGCCGGCTCGGGCTTTCTTCGTCCAAAAACACCCCGACCGCGACCGATCGCGCCCTGGGCCCGATCGATCGGCCCGACTCAGGTTTTTCTCGACCAAAAACACCTAAAAACACTCATTTTGACCCTTTTTGACTTTTCCCCATATTTCTTCATATTTTCCCAAACCCAATACCTCCAAATCACTTGAAAGTTTACTCACACATTCCCGACACCCTCAACTCTACCTCCCGTAAAAATCTTTAAAAACCGACACAAAACGGAGCCAAAAACGTATCCGAACGCATAACTAAAATTCGCGAAAACCAACCGCGTGGATCGTTCTAAAAAAACGGACATTCCACCTAAAATCATCCAAACCAAACACCAAACTTCAATTCTAACTTAAATCCTTAAACTATCTTCAAAACATCAAAACTCATCCAATTTGCAACCTTCATTTCTATTTCACCCAAAACTCATTCTAAACATCAAAACATTCTATTTCATCAATGTTCACTATACGTGGCGGAAACTAATCAAAATCATCAAAATACGTCAAAATATATCAAATTGCCCATCATCCAGATACCAAGCATCCTAATAAGTTTTTCTATACATTTCATTATATTCTATCACCCATCAACCCGTGTAAACCCAAAACAACCCAAAACGCTTAACTTATGCTCCCACGGGTCGTCTACGCGTCGACTACGCCATCCACTCCCGAGCATCCTCCTTCAAGCTGCAGGTTCGTCAGGCAAAGGGACATCGTCCACACCTTGCTCGTAGTCACCTACACCATAAAGACATCTATGAGATAAAAATCTCAGCAAGTTCTACGTAAATATATATGCATGATCATGTATGCAATGAAAGCCGTCCATGTCATTCATTTCAGTACGTGTCAATCTTGGTTATCGAGGCCTTTCTCAGTCAGATGGATAGGGCACATCAAGCGGGTAGATAGCCCACACCATCTGAAAGGAGGGAGACCCACTCACCACGGAACGCCAGGTCTGAACCTCTTCCCGAATAACCACCATGCGTTGTTTACTATGATACTTTACTTGTCACATGCATGCAATCCTTTTCTCTTTAAAATCAATGCATAAATTCATTTTTCATGACGTTTTGAAAACTACGATGTATGAACAATTCAATATCCAATAAAACATACGTAACGAGCATACCATCAAAACCTCTCAAATGCTATCAAACATCACAATACTTAACTAATAAAATAACCAAACCTAATTACCCAACCCAAAACAATTAAGCAAACAAGCACCAACAATACTCAACACGAATTACGACTTATGGTGTAGGCCAATCGGCCACAGTAAGTCACGAGAACTTACCTGTCGTCCATTGCACACCGAGCTCCTCGTCTCGAGTTTGATCACCTAAATCAATCCATAGTATCCTTTGTTAAAATCGAGCTTAAACATAAATTTTTGGAAATTTACGAAACTCCTAACTAAAGGAAAATTTCCTAAAACTTTAATAAACCTCTCTCGGGCATTTCATCGAGTAATTTATGCTCACAAAACCTCAAACTCCATTAATGGAGGTTTTCCATAGCTCTAAACCCGATTTGTCCAAACAAACGTTAAAATCATCCATTACTTCAACTAATAATGCTCAAGAAACGTAAATAGGGTGTTTTCTAACAAAGCCTGGTTATTTCTACGAATTTCCTATGAAACCCTAAACGTTTAAATCTCTAAAAATCAAGAACTAACACCGGAAAACTACCTAGAATCTTGAGGGGAAGAGAAAACGTGAAGGGAACTCGAAGATCGGATGAAGAATCGGTTGAAAACGAAAGAGAGATCGCCGTTGAGGGAGAAGACGTCGCCAAGGGTTGAGAGAAAACCCTTCTCTGGATAAATTTAGAGTGAATTACGTGGGAGAGGAGAGGTTTGGCATTTTAATTGAATTTTGGTTGGCAAAAAGACAAGTTTGCCCTTTGGTTTAATCTCCCGTCTATCCTATTGTTCGTCTATCAATTTGGTTTCTCTAAAATTCCCTTATTTCACCAATAATTCCAATTTATTCCTAGGGTTCTAATAAAACTTTCCGTTCGTCAAACGGACTTACTTTGCTATTTCTACGAATTAAACCGCTACAAGGGCGAAAACGGAAAACTTTACCGTTTCACCTTCGATTTGGATTTAAAAAATTCTCATGTTTCTCCTAAAATTCCTATAAATCATAAAGGTTCCATTAAAGGTTTTGATTCGCAAAACGGACATATTTTGATTATTTACAAAATTGCCATTGCGCGCAAAATTATAAAACCCGTAAAGCCGGATGTTACAAGCTGCCTGTGCGTTAGCCGCTGCACATTAACCGCCTCGGTCGTGGCAGTAGCCGCTTTGGCAGTGACAGTTGTTATCTGCATTAGTTGTTTGATTTGTCTAGCTTGCCTCTCAATTATATCCATCAATCAATCAAGAATAGCATCACGCTCGACACTATTTCCTCTACGGTTGGCCATAAGTCTACATCACGGGAATATTTTTTTTATTTTAAAAATTTATTCTATATATGGAATAATTGAATTTGAATATACTAAAAATTATATCACATAATTTATAAAAATAAATTTCTATAAAAAAGATTAAATAAATACTTACTTGCTGATCGACAATCTTCCAAGTACATGATGACCATATAGAGTAGTCTACTGAACTGTTTAAAAACCTAGTGCTTTGATACCAATTGTAAGGCTCCAAAAAAAAATTTTTCCCAATTTGAAACTCTAAAATTTTCCCCAAATCCATTTGAAAATTAGGTTAAATTGGATCGTTATAAAACATAATTTTCTTAATTTGAAATCCTTGAAAATAGTGGAAATTATTTATTAGACAGAAGCTTTGAAACAACTATCAATAAGTATTTAGAAATATTCAATACTAAACAAATATTAAATAAAACATCATTTATTAATTTTAAAATAATAACGTAGTTAATTAAAAAATCCAACAGCTAATGAAATAAATTATTAAAACTTAAATTAAACTGAAATTAAATACAACTAAATATGAAATATCATTTTATACGATATAAAATCATAACTTTGAATTATTATTCGGAACCAACGACAACATCTTCCTCCGTATGCTCGCCCACCTCTCAAAAATTCTCGATCAGTGCCAGTTCATCCTCAGATAAAAACTCACCTACATCATAAAACTAATGTGTCAGATAAACTCAGTAAGTAAAAACATGTGCATGTGATTTTAATTACATACATTACTTAATTTCATGCTTTAAAAGTTACATACTGGATGGAACTAATTTTCCAATACTTACCATGCATTCAGAAAACTAGTGGTTTCTTACTCTCATAAAGTTTCATCAACCATCTCAATTTATAACTATGCGTTCAGACTTTCATTAGTCATCTCATGCGTTCAGGCTCTCATTAGTCTTTTCATGCTTTCCGTCGATTCAATTCATTTTCATGCATTTCATACTCATATACATTATGTCCTACCATTTTTATATTTCCAAATTCCTATGTCAAATGTCTATACATGCGTGTCCAAATAAAATTATAATTGAATAATAAAATACTTTAAAGAAAATAATTTAATAAATGTTTCGTGATGTAGGGCCTACAGTAAAATGTCAAAACCTAGTGTTTACTTACTATGATTTTGAAAGAGAGAGGGTGATGCGAATCTTACATCAGTTCTAGAGGGTCGCCTGAGCTAGTATATATGTTAGGTCCAAACCTCCACTCTTGAGCTAATTTTTGTGGTGGAGTTAGGAGTTCTCATATCATTTGGTATCAAAGTCAAACCTCTGTGAGTCAGTGTGAACACATCAGGTTTCCTACTGACCTAGGATTGATGCGCCGATTGAGGTAGTCTTCTGGTCCTCTCTAAAAAACTCAATCTTTAATTCAAATTTGTTTTCCTATTAAATCAAAATAATTTTGCCATTAAACAGGCTACACGTTTAAGTTAACTAAGAATTTTTGTAGGATAAAGATCCTTTGGATGATCGGATGTCGTATCTTGTTTAAACTCTGTTTGAACTTGATTTGAACTGATTTAAGTAGATTCGGCTGGATAAGATCTTTTCCTACGAGATTTGTATGATTTGCATGCACTTGCATGTGCTTGTGCATGTGACCTTTTTAATACTCGTATACGTATGTGCTTGGCGCGTGTTCTCTTTAATTCCCACATGTGCATGTGCATGGTACATGTGTTTTTAATTCTTACATGTGCATGTACGTGGCACATGTGTTTTTAATTCTTACATGCGCATGTGCATAGCACCCTCTCTAAATCTTCATGTATCTTCGACCTCCCTTGCTTTAACTTGATTTTGATTATCTTCAATCCTCAACACATTCAATAGTTTTAGATCAAATTGTTGTGACTCTTCTCTCCTTTGGATCTCTAAAATCAATCCTTGCAAGGCCTCATGCATCTTCTTAGCTTTAGACCGTGTCATTAGGCCGCCCGTATCTTCAATTGGATCCTTGTTCTTGTGTTGACTTGGTCTCAACTTGGATCACATCATAAACCAAGTCATGTGGATCTTTATCTCTTTTCAACCCATGTAAATTTTTATCTCTTTGTAGTTTACGTATGTAACACCCAGAAATTTCGTTTTAAGGATTCCGAGCTTTAAGTTTCGAATATTAAGTATTTAAGCATTATAGAGTTTTAAATTCGTGGAAATAATAAAATAAGTCCAATTGGCGAACGGGAAGTTTCGTTAGAGCCCTAGGAATAAGTAGAAATATTTGGAGGAATAAGAGAATTTTGGAGAAGTTAATCGGATAGAAGAAATAACGATTTAAGTTGAGAAACTAACTAAGGGCAAAAAGGTAAATTTAGAAAGTCAAATTTCATTAAAAGCTTAAGTCTTTCTCTTTCTTCCTTATTTTCTTCTCCTCCAGCGCACGAAACCTTCCCTTCTCCCTCGCGACAGTTTCTCTTCTCCATCGCCAATCTCCAACGTCGATCTACTCCTCCCTTTTGGCGATTCTTCTTTTAAGTTTCTTCCCCAACTCGACTCTAAGGGTAAGCTCTACGTTTTGGTCAAGAGATTTGTTGTTTTAGGGTTTGTTTTGAGTTAGGGGTTGTGAAGAAAACTTAGGGTTTTTGTTAGAAATCGTTAGGGTAGTTTATTTATTACTCATTGATGATGTTTAATGTTAAATCTAAGTTGTTGGTGTAGATTAATGGAGTTGGATGATGTTTAATGTGAGATCTAGGTTGTTGGAGGTTGGTAAAACACCATTAATGAAGTTTTGAAGTTAATGAACACTAAGTGTTCGATGAAATGCCCAAAAGAAAAGGATTAGAGTTTTTGAAGGATTTGTCCTAGCTAGAGAAGTCGATTGTTTACATTCGATGTTTGAAAATCGATATTAATGATGTGATGTTAAATGCTCTAGGTAACCTAAGCTCAAAGGACGGTGCTCGGCATATTTAGGACGCCAGGTAAGTGAGCGTTAGGCTTTCCGGCCACTAAGGCCCTACGTCGTACAATTTTGATAATGTTGACTGTTATGAAGAAAGTGGTTATAGGGGTTGGTGGAAGACGGGTAGTTAAGGAAAGATTGATAGTTAAGTAGTGTCTTAGAGATTTAGGTAGTGTTCAATCGATAGGTTTTCCTTACGTATGTTACCCCTCATGCATCATGTTTTATTAAAGTGCATACGAACTATTTACGAGCATGTTTTATGAAAAGTGAAATGAAAGAACGATCAGGTGAACGATGTATGATTCTCACGCGTCAAAATGTATGATTCTCACGTGTATGTTTCTCACGCGTTAAAATGTATGGTTCTCACGTTTATGTTTCTCACGGGGCAAGACGTATGTTTCTCACGGGGCAAGACGTATGATTCTTACGGGGCAAGACGTATGTTTCTCACAGGGCAAGAAAATAGTTTAAAGAAATGAAACGAAAAATGTTTTATAAATGTCATGCATATATGTAAAGTTATGTTTAGTATGCTCCTTATTAAGCATTAGGCTTAATGTAGTTATTGTATGATGTAGGTGACGAGAACGAAGGTGAGGAACCACCTTACGATGATCAAGTGTAGCGGTCGATGGGTGGAGCTCGTGGCGGCGGTTTGTGTTTTTGGCTAGGCAGGGCTACTCATGGTTAGAGGTTTTTGAGGGCCTTTAGTGACGTTTTGAGTTAATGGTAAATTGTACAGATTTTGGTAATGTTTAGATATATTATTAGGGTGTTTGGTGACTGTATGGATAACGTAAAATGCTTTGTGGTGTTTTTGATGTTTTAAAACAGGTAGGAATGTTAAACTTTTAAACGGAACCACGCGGTTCGTTTTTATAAAATTCGATTATGTTTAACATAAATTGTGTCGTTTTGAGCGTTGAGTAAATGTTATGTTTAGAGAGTATTTTATGATATATGTAAGATTTTGGGAGGAAAGGGAAAGGAGTGGTAGTGTTTTGTGCGTTGTATGTTCTGGGTGTGTGAATGAATTTATTGTTCAATGTGTGAGATAGGAGAAGAAATTGATAGGTGTTATGTTTTTGAGTGTTTAGTGTTTAGTGATGATAAGAGGATGAAGTACAGGGCATGTGAAAGAAAAAGAAGGAGAAAGAGGCTTGGCTCTCTGGAGAAATCCAGAGAGCCTGGCGATTACTCGCCACTGAGGGGCGAGTAATCGCCTCTGGGCGAATTAAAAACGCCACTCTCTGGAGAAACTCCAGAGAGTGTGGCGATTGCAATCGCCGCCCCTGGCGATTGCAATCGCCTAACCGCTATATTGTTTTAAAAAAAAAGAGTTTAAATTTTATTATTTAATTAATAGTTTAAATGTTTTGTTTTGTTTTAAGTTTTAATGATTTTCTTAATTGAACCAAATGATTTACTAAACGAATTCCGATTTCTATTTCGATTTTTACTCCGATTTAGATTTTGCTTTACGTACAGTTAAAGTAAAAGTTAAAAAAAAAAAAAAAAATGATATCACGAGTAAGGGTCGTGACAACGTAGATCTTTACCCTTCTTTCTCCAATCCCATGGGAATTTGTAGGGCCCAACTCTGTGCCTTATGTGTCTTCTTTTGCCAATTTTGTGGGGCCTAGTCCATGCTACAAAACTCTTTATTTTTATAGTCTTTTACTTTTGTTGTGATGGATTTTTTCCTCGGGTTTCCACGACTAAACCATGTGAAGCTTTGTTCATTGTACCTCCTTTATCTTCTAATAGATCATAGTCCTTGACAATGAGATTTATCTATATTGCCCTAATTTAAAAATCCCCAATTTGAAACCCTAATTTTGAAAACCCTAGATTTTTCCCAAAATTGATTTTTGAAATCGAGCGTTAAATCGAAATTTTAAAATTTAAAACATATTAATTGAAAACTTAAATATCGCGAAGCGTTGATAAATAATTTGTCAAAATCTTGAAACCATCGCATAATTAAAACAATTAACAAAACTTTATTTAACTGTAACACCCGAGAATTTAGATTTAATTAATTTAAAAAGAAAAGTTAATAACTTTGGTTAAACTAATTGGTTAATTAGTTTGTATTCGGATATTCTAATTGGAGAACTTAAACCGTGTATAGTGTGAGGGTCAGTTTACGAAAATTTATAATTTAAGAACGATTTATCGAGAGTTCGAAATGGTCGAAAGTACGGGAGGGCTAATTCGTAAATGTTGGTTTATTAAGATTATTATTATTATTATTATTATTATTATTATTATTATTATATTTTAAATAAATCAAAACAACAGAGCCATTCTGTTGTTCGTTCGAGCACCCGAGCCCGAGAGAGGAGAACAGGGAAGAGGGAGACGACGGCGACGAACGGCGGAGCAACCACCGGTGATTCCTCGACGTCTCCGGCCAAACGACGACGACAAGCAACCTTCCGGCAGACTTCGCGCATGAACCGAACCGGTGAGTTGATTTTACGCCCTGTTTCGGTTCTGTTCTTGGCCGAGGGTGAGGAGCTGGTTTGAGCTCCGATCACCGGCTGTTTTTGGCCGTTCTTGGCGTCGAATGGCCGGGTTTATGTTCAGCTTTCATCGCCTGGCCATGGGGAGCCCAATTTGGGCGAAAAACCAGAAGCCCTCTTTGGGGTATTTCGGGGTTTTGCTTGTAATTCGAGATTTTGGTTAGTTTATTCTAATTGAGGGTATAGGAGATTGATTGGTGTGGAATTGGAAGAGAATTGATGAAAAATCAAAATGGGGAAATTTTTGGGTGAAGGGCAGATTCGGGGTTTTGCTATTTTGACCTAGCTAGGGTCGTTTGTTTTCAAATTCATTTTGGCAGATTAAAATAGGTTATTAGAGGAGTGCGTGGCCGCTGGAATCGTTCGATTCCGATAACCGACGCAAAAGTTACGCGCGTTTGAAGTTCGGGTCAGTTTTTACCGAACCCAAATTGGTGGCCCATTTAGTTAGGTTTTAGTTGGATTAGGCTAGAAATAGTTGTTTGAGAGTAATTGGTGAATGTAGGCTTGGTTTTAATAGCGTTTGAAGTTGGACGGTAAAATTGACATAAAATCGGGTTTTGAGTGTTTAGGTTGAATTGTGTTATAGTTTTAGTTAATTGAGGTTTGCGAAGTTCTTTAGAGTTTACTAAATTAAGTTTTGTTACTTTAGGTGATCGAGTGATGGAATTATTGGACGAAATGTACAATTGAGTTTCGAGCAGCCAGGTAAGTAGAGGACGTTTGTTTTGCCTGCGGGCCTACACCACGGAACGGTAGGAAATTCTTTGCTGGTTTGGTTGCTTTATTCTGAATTGGTTGCTTTGGTTTGTATTATTTTGGTTAAGCTTGGTTTGGTTGTATGGTTGACCTGTATTGTTTGATAGTGGTGTTATTTTGTATTACGTAGTGTGAAACTGACATTCTTGGTTGTTGTTTGGTGTTTGAGTGTTGTGTTGTTGTTTGGAGTTTGTTTGGTGTTTGAGTTTTGAGTGTTGTGTGAGTAGCACGAAATGTGTAAGAGTATGCACTAGGGAGTTGAACGCCTCGTCGTTAACGTGCAAGAGCACTAGAGGGTTTAACGTCTCGTCGTTAACGTGCTAAAGAGTATGCACTAGGGAGTTGAACGCCTTGTCGTTAACGTGCAAGAGCACTAGAGGGTTTAACGTCTCGTCGTTAACGTGCTAGAGAGTATGCACTAGGGAGTTGAACGCCTCGTCGTTAACGTGCAAGAGCACTAGAGGGTTTAACTTCTCGTCGTTAACGTGCTAGAGAGTATGCACTAGGGAGTTGAACGCCTCGTCGTTAACGTGCAAGAGCACTAGAGGGTTTAACGTCTCGTCGTTAACGTGCTAGAGAGTATGCACTAGGGAGTTGAACGCCTCGCCGTTAACGTGCAAGAGCACTAGAGGGTTTAACGTCTCGTCGTTAACGTGCTAGAGAGTATGCACTAGGGAGTTGAACGCCTCGTCGTTAACGTGCAAGAGCACTAGAGGGTTTAACGTCTCGTCGTTAACGTGCTAGAGAGTATGCACTAGGGAGTTGAACGCCTCGTCGTTAACGTGCAAGAGCACTAGAGGGTTTAACGTCCCGTTGATAACGTGCATGAGCAAATAGTGGAAGCTGTATGTGTTGTGCTATGGTGTGGTGGCATTGTTGTGTGGTGTGGCATTGTCCGGCATGGCAATGAGTAAGGCACTTCGGTGTGGTGCGGGCAACTAGTATTGTTTGGTCGTGTCGTCGTGTTGTGTTGAGACGGTTTGTTGAGTTGCCTTAGGGTGTTTGTGTTGTTGTGTTAGGGTTGTGTAAGGGTTGTGTGTGCATTGTACTTGTTTATATTTTGTTATTCCCTACTTGCTAAGCGTAAGCTTACGTGTGTGTGTGTGTTCTGTGGTGTAGGTGACGACAGGAGTACAGGTTAGAGCTACGAAGAAAGCTAGAATTGGGACGCAGTCGTTGATGTACGCTGTATGCCGGTGCGGGCAATTGTCGGGGCGACTCCACCATGGTCTTCGGAGATGTGGACTTTGTATTTTGATAGCGTATTGTAGATGTCTGTTGTTGTATATGTCTGTTGTTGTATATAGTTAAGTTAAGGGTGATATGTCGCCCTATATTGTGGTCTTTCTTCAATTAGGGTTGGTAATATTTTAGTTTAACTCTTTACTGCTATTTGGAGATTTCTCCTGCCGTATGCTGGATAGTTGGTTGATTAGGAGTATTCTGGAACTGTTTGGGGATTGAATTATTTCAGGTATCTAGCATTTTGGAGGCGCCATTTACAGGCGTTACTTTGCCGAAATTTTGGGGAAAGGACGTCGTGGTGCTAAAAGGTTAGGATTAAGGGAAATTAGTGAGTTTAGGCAGCTAAGTACGACGTAAAAGAGTTTCAGGAGATTTAGTTTTAAATCCTAGGGTGTTAGGTTTATTTTGTTATGAGGTTTTAACGTGGGATTGGTTAGCAAAGTAGCGCTCCGAGCCAGGGCGGGTTCGGGGGCGTTACATTAACAATAAAGATTCAACATAATTATTCAAAGTCTTAAATTAAAATAAAGCTTTAAATATTGTTTGAAAACTTAAAGCATACTAATTTAAATCATTTTCTTCGAAATCCACAATATGTTCTTCATCTGTATGCTCACTTGCCACTGGAAGGTTCTCAATCGCAGCTAGTTCTTCCTCAGACAAAAATTCACCTACATCACCAGTTAAAACAAAACTACGAGAAAATCTCAGTAAGTGGAAATACGTGCAAGTTGCAAAACTTTTACTTTTACTTTTATCGAATCCTATTAATAATTGCATACTGGTTGAAAATTCAACATTCTTTTAAGACTTAGCCATCTCATTGTCGTTCAGGCTTCGTCATCTTTTACTTTTAATTTTAACGTTCAAGCTCACCATCTCACTGTCGTTCAGGCTTTTGCTATCACGTTAAAACATATGCTCAAGCTCACCATCTCACTGTCGTTCAAGCTTTTGCTATCGCATTTTCCGTCAACTCCCTTTTACTTTTTCATACACATGCAAATATCCTATCCATTTTATCTTTTAAACTATTCTATGTCGGTATTCTAATATACGTGCTCAATCATCGAAAACGTGTAATTAAAATAAAACAATAATATGGAAAATAATATTTATCATGTGATGTAGGGCCGTATCCAAACATTGTATTGACACTTACTTGGATTCCGAGCAAATCGGGATTTTCCAAAAATTTCTAGAACAATATCCTGCTCAATTAAAATCTTTGATTTTAAAATCCTACTTAATAAATCTAATTTCAAAGTAATTTGAGCAGAATTTACTTACGTTGTGTTATCGGGTCGGACCAGGTCGGTTGAATTGATTTGGATCGAATCAGACGGTTCCAAAATATTTCCTGCCTAATTCGAATATAAATATTAAAATTCTACTTAATTTAATCCAACCTTAAAAGAATTTGGGCAGAAATTCCTTACCGGTTAAATTTTTGATTGATCCGGTTCGATTCGGGTTGAAATTTTGTTTGGGTCCAGTTCGGGTCGGTGAACAGTGCCGGGTTGGTTCAGGTTGGGTGAATAGTGCCAGTTTGGTTCGGGTCGGGAAAACAGTACCAGTTCTGTTCGGTTCGGGTCGGACAACTAGGCCGGTTCTGGTCAACTGGGCCGGTTCAGTCTGGACTGCTTAATTCAACAGGTTCAGGTTTTTAACCAAAACCCGAACCCCTTCTTCTTCATGCTTTCTGTCGAAGGAAAAGAGAAGGTGAGTGAAAGTCAGACAGAGAGGGAAGGAGAGCACGGCAGAGGGAAAAACGAAGAGAGAGAGAGAGAGCTTACTCCGATGGGTCGTCGTCGGAGTTCAAGCGAGCTTCATCGGAGCTCGGCAGCCAGAGAGGAAAGCTTCGTCAAAGCTCGGCTGCCAGAGAGGAAGATTCGTCGGAGCTTGGCTGAGCAGTGGTCAGAGACGTGGTAAGTTCTTCTCCTTTCCTTTATGAAGAACTCGAGAGAGAGAGAAGAGCTTCGGTGTGAGTTTCCTCCTCCACCGAAAGCCTCTATTTATAGGGGAAAAATTCACCCCGCGCCTCCAAGAAATTCGCCTGCTAATCGGATTTTCCGAGCTGTAAAACCATCAACTCGGATAATAAGCGATTCCCTTCTGATCCCTCATCCGAACTTGGTCACCAAACAAGACCAAGTTCATGCTGGATTTACTGCTGAGAATCAGCCATCTGATTCTCAAATCGGCTTCTCAGATTGATTGTTAGTTAAATGTCGGATTTTCAAAGGAGGGTGAATCTGAACACTTCACCTTGAAGGGTCCAGATTCATTCTGGATTTTTATCATTTCTGGTACCCTATGATTTTAGGAAAGATATCAATTTTGATCTATTTTGGTTTGATTTGCAATTTCAAAAATCAAATCTTGAATTGAATTGAGGATTTCCAATTTGAATTATAATATAAAACCTTATACTGTTACATTATCGCTCCTCGGTTCACATAAGAGGGAATGAGGTTTTAGGTATTTTCCCGAACGTTGATTTGATCTTCTTTGCCTAAAAATTATGAATATTTAAATTTCTTCTTTCTTCCTAAAATAATTATTTTGAAAGTAATAATGGTAGGAATTTCTTACTAATAAAAACCTAGCATTGAATTTTTGGATCGATTTGGGCGTCCTTAACAATAAAAAAATATTCAGTTGATAGGAATAGTTTCGTGTCAATTGAGACGGTTGGGGTCAATTGGGTTGGTTCAGTCTGGTTCTGAACTGCTAGTCTGGTTTAGTTCTCACGTTGACCCGGGTCAGTTTGCATGATGGTCTTGTTTAGTCAGGATTTTTAAAAGAAATCAGTCCTTCTTCGTCCTTCACCTTCGTGAACAGAGGAAAACAGAGAGAGCAGGTAAGAGAAAGAGAGAGATATAGACAAAGCGAGAGGGGAAGAAAGACAAAGCAAGAGAGATTTACAACAAGAAAACTCCCTTTGGCGAAGAAGGATTCGGTCGAGAGGGAGTTTTCGCCCAAAGGGAGTCGTTTGAACGAAGGTGGACTCGGTGCTACCCTTGCGAACTCCTAATTCCACGGTGCTGCTCGTAGTGGTCAGAGTAGTTGAATGGTGGTGGTTTTAGCGAGGTAAGTTCTCTCATAACTTCATTGTCTTCTCATAAATTTGAGAGGATTTTATTTGCTTGGTGTGATTTTCCTCTTACAGAGCTCTCCTCAATTTATAGAGGGAGGAGCTCGATTCTTTCCATAAGGGAGGAACATGAATCTAACCCTGTGACGACCCCAACCCCGTAGGGCCGCCACGGACTTGCCGTGACATAACTATTACCTAAGCCCTCGTATTTCTCATAAACTTTTTCATTTTTTACTTAACACTTTAAAGAAAACGGACCTAGACAATTGACCCACCTCTAACAACCTTTAGAGACTAACTTTGACTTAAACATTAAACATCTGAGCATAAAACATTTCGACTTTTAAAACATTTAAAACTAGACTAAAACTATTAATAACTTAAAACAAATAAAACATTTAAAACAATTAAAGTAAGATCAATTAAAACACGACACTAATATAACCTATACTCAAGAAAACAAACTGCGTGGATCACTTTAAAAATCGAGCGTATCCTTACCTGTTTTAAAATAACCAAACAGTTCAAAATACCCAAACAGTTCCAGTAAAATTCTAAAATTTAAACTCCACATTCTAAACAGTCTACTACTACTACAGATACATCAAAACTCGACTGTTCATACATTTTTCTATCAAAACATCTAATCTACATACTTAAACACTTTGATACTTTCACAAATTAAACCTACACGTAGACCTACTAACCAACAAAACTAACTCACATCATTCGACATACATCATTCAAGCCATCGGATCATCAAACCAAAACACACCCCGTCGCCACGAGCACCACCCATCGACCACCTATTCTGTAACGCCCCGAGTTATCTGAACCCGGTTCGCTACTCATTACTTGATCATAACTAAGAAATTTCGAATAAATTTAAAACTTCATTCGACATTCAAAATTTGACATTTTCTAAACGTTCAAAACATTTGAAAACTTTGCAGCGGAAAATTATTTAAAACTACAATGGGGATTTAACTAGCTGTGAAAATATTGTTGGAAAGATTAATGGAAATGTTTAAAGTATTCGGTCAAGAGAAAATAAGGTTTTAAATGATGGACTACTCAAGGAATTACAAAAGTCGAATTCATCTGCCGACGACAAAGTCAACGGAAGGAAACGGAACGAGGTTCCTGCCGATGACATCACGAGTTGAACTCGTCTGCCGACGACTAGTCAACGGAAGGAGCAGAAGCAGAAAACCAAAGGCTTCTGCCGATGACGTCTACACAACTTCACCCACGACTTCATCTGCCGATGAAATCATGGTAACTTCACACACCACTTCATCTGCCGATGAAGTTAACATAACTTCATCTGCCGATGAAGTCAGCGCAATTTCATCTCTCAATAGACAAACACACGTCATCTTCCGATAACAACAATATGACTCCACGCCTTTCGATTCGCTAAACGACAAACGGGTTTCTCCCTCTTCCGATGGAATGGACTACATCTGCCGACACGTGCTACTCACGTAACTCCTTAAAGCATCTACTGATAGACTTTAAAATTTACATCTTCCGATGGCTTTTCTGAAGACATCTTCCGATAGAATTTAAAATTTACTCAACATCTACCGACAGATATCATCTGTCGATAGAGAGCAAAACAACAACTCTAATCGCTTCACTTGCAGATCCAGTAATAAACCAACAGAATACTAAATTCAGAGAAAACTAAGAATACTTTTGAAAACTTCAAGTAACTCATTCTTGCTAAAAACTAACCAGAGACAATCCAAACCTTTGTGTCACTAGAAACTCATAAGTACTAACTTGAAATCCCAACAGAATATCGTTATCAGAAAAGAAACTCAAAAGCGAATTCCAAAACATTAAAATTTCTACTGTCATGAAAGCTCAGTATAATAAATTTGAAATACTGTCAATTAATCTTTGTTAGTCAATGACACCAGTCAAACCGCCCCATCAGATGCCTGACCGTTGCACAGCCGTGCTCCACCAACCTCATCTACTCGGTTATGCTCTCAGGGAAATCACCTGCTGTATCCTCAACACCTACATCACAAAACTCATCTATTAGCCTAATGCTAAGCAAGTAAAGCATTAATGAAATGTATGCTGAAACATAAACCCTGATCATGCAGTTTCTAATTTTCTCAACTCAGTTGTGCATCGCTCATAAACTGGTCTGATCCCTAAGTTCCCTTGGGAGTGGGATCGGTTCTCCCAATGTAATAAATCCTCTACTCAGTTAAGGGGCGGATTACTTCCCTTAACAGCTAATACAGATCCCTTAATTCCCTTGGGAGTGGGATCGGTTCTCCCAATGTAATAAATCCTCTACTCAGTTAAGGGGCGGATTACTTCCCTTAACAGCTACTCTGTTTCATTCAATTCATACTCGTCATAACCTTGCACATAAATTCATTTTCGTAATTCTTCAAAAACTTAATGCATGACATAAAGAAAAGAAACACTCAAACATGCATAAACCTACTGTTTTGTGATGTAGGCCCGAAGGCTCACACATTACTTTACTTACCTGGCTCCTGGAAATCGCTCGGCTATATGCTACTCCAAAAATCTGCTCACCTAAAACCATTGACAGATTATGGATTAGATCTCCACTAAACTTTATCTAACTACTGAAGTCTAAGGAAGCCAGTTTGGGGCTCTACTGACTAAGCATTCCCGATACATCACTAAACCCCAAAAACCCAAATCTCTCACCCGCAGCTTATCGAAGATACATACATTGCAATCCTTCAGCTACCCTAGCACTAGAACGGCAAGTAGTTGATTCAAAACTCACCTTGGTTGGGGAAAACCGGAGGGGAAATCGCCCAGAGGTAGTCTGCTTGAGCTGAGAGGTAAGAGTAATAGAACAGTGGCGGCTAAACCTCACTAAACCTTTCCTTAAATACCTTATCCACAATATAAATTTGCAATTACCATCTTGCCCCTGCCTAGTCATTTACAACCTAATCAACATTTCACTAAATTTTAACCATAAAAATTATATACCACCGTTTAATAACTTATTTTGATTTATTGAAACCGGGTGCTACAATCTACCCTCCTTAAAAGAATTTTGTCCTCAAAATTTAGTACCTGAATAACTCCGGATGTTGATCCATCATGTCTTGCTGGCGTTCCCAAGTTGTCTCTTCCAAGTTCTGGTTGTGCCATAAGACTTTCACTAGTGGCACTTCTTTGTTGCACAATACCTTCACTGCATAATCTAGAATCTTTACTGGCTTTTCTTCATAGGTGAGTGTAGGATGAATCTCAAGGTCTTGCTGTTCCATGACTTGATATGGCCTCCTAATGCATTTCTTCAACATAGACACATGGAACACACTGTGTATTCCATCCATAGATGCCGGTAGTTGCAACTGATAGGCTGCTCTCCCAACTCTCTTCAGAATAATGAACGGTCCAATAAACCTGGGGTTCAACTTTCCTCTCTTTCCAAATCTCACAACTCCCTTGAAAGGTGACACCTTAAGAAAAACTTCATCACCTACCTCAAATTCAAGTTCCTTTCGTCTTTTGTCTGCATAGCTTTTCTGTCGGCTTTGAGCTGTCAGGATTCTTTGACGGATAAGAGCAATCTTCTCTACTGTCTGTTGCACAATTTCAGGACCAATCAATTGTGCCTCCCCAACTTCGTCCCAATACAATGGTGATCTGCACTTCCGTCCATATAATGCCTCGTATGGTGCCATACCTATGGTTGCTTGAAAACTGTTGTTGTAAGAGAATTCTACTAAGGACAGGTACTTGTTCCAAGAACCTTGAAAATCCAATGTGCATGCACGAAGCATATCCTCCAGTGTTTGAATGGTTCTTTCAGATTGTCCATCAGTTTGAGGGTGGAAAGCTGTGCTAAAATTAAGTTGTGTTCCCATAGCCCTATGCAAACTCCTCCAAAACTTAGATGTAAATCTAGAGTCTCGGTCTGAAACTATAGAACTTGGAACTCCGTGCAGTCTGACGATCTCTTGCATGTACAATTCAGCTAGCTGATCCATCGAATAGGTTATCTTTATAGGCAGAAAATGGGCGGATTTCGTCAAACGATCAACTATTACCCAAATTGCATCGTGTTCTTTTGCTGTTCTAGGCAATCCTGTAACAAAATCCATTGTCACTTGTTCCCACTTCCATTCCGGAACTGGTAGGGGTTGCAATGTTCCTGCAGGCCTCTGATGTTCAGCTTTGACCTGCTGGCAGACCAAACATGACTCCACGTATTCCGCCACACATCTTTTCATACTTGGCCACCAAAAATGCTGCTTGAGATCTCTGTACATCTTAGTACTTCCAGGATGAATAGAGAGTCTAGAAGAATGAGCCTCGGATAGAATTTCCTTTCGAAGCTCGACATTAGCTGGAACAAACCATCTATTTCTAAACTTAAGGATTCCATCAGCCGAGCAGTTGAAATCTGTCTTGACAGTAGAATCTATGTACAGCTTATACTTATTGCATTCAGCGTCATTCATTTGAACTTCCTTTATTCTCCCCAAAATAGTAGGCCTCAAAGATATGGTCGAAAGCATGGCTGACACGCTAGATACTGCTTCAAGGTTAAACCTTAGGAATTCAGTCTCTAAGGCTATCGGTATGTCTAGAATCAACGTAGAAACCGATGGAGTCACCCTGCTCAAAGCGTCTGCCACTACATTTGCTTTGCCGGGATGATACTTAATCTCAAAGTCATAGTCTTTTACGAATTCCAACCATCTACGTTGCCTCATGTTTAGCTCCTTCTGTGTGAAAATGTACTTCAGACTCTTATGATCTGAAAATATTTCGCAAGTTTGTCCATACAGGTAGTGCCTCCAAATCTTTAATGCAAAAACCACTGCAGCTAATTCTAAGTCATGAGTAGGATAATTCTTCTCGTGCACTTTTAATTGCCTAGATGCATAAGCTATAACTTTTCCGTCTTGCATCAAAACACAGCCAAGTCCAATTTTGGAAGCATCGCAATAAATACTAAACTTACCATTTTCAACAGGAAGGGTTAGTATAGGTGCATTGGTCAATTTCTGCTTTAAGGTTTGGAAACTGAACTCACACTTATCAGTCCAAATATACTTTACATTTTTCCTTGTTAACATAGTGAGGGGTGTGGTAATCTTCGAAAACCCCTCAATGAACTTTCTGTAGTACCCTGCTAGTCCAAGAAAGCTCCTGATATCTGTAGCATTCTTCGGTTGGGGCCATTCCTTAACTGCTTGAACTTTAGCTGGATCGACAGATATTCCATCACCAGAGATCACGTGACCAAGAAAGTGAACTCTGTCCAACCAAAATTCACACTTGGAAAACTTAGTATAAAGTTGGTGCTGTCTTAGTAACTCCAACACCAAACCCAAATGCCTTGCATGCTCGTCCTCAGTTTTAGAGTAGATTAGGATGTCATCAATGAATACAATAACAAACTTATCTAAATACTCACGAAACACCCTATTCATGAGATCCATGAAGGCTGCTGGTGCATTTGTCAAACCAAAAGACATAACCAAAAACTCATAGTGTCCATACCTTGTACGAAAAGCAGTCTTTGGGATGTCTTCGGATTTAACCTTCAATTGGTAATAACCGGACCTTAAGTCAATCTTAGAGAAAACTCTCGCACCCTTAAGTTGGTCAAATAAGTCATCAATCCTCGGCAGTGGATACTTGTTCTTGACAGTTAGCTTATTCAACTCTCTATAGTCTATGCACATACGCATTGATCCGTCTTTCTTTTTAACAAAAAGGACAGGTGCACCCCATGGTGAAAAACTAGGGCGTATGAACCCTTTTTCTAACAAATCCTCCAACTGTTTCTTTAACTCTTTAAGTTCTGATGGTGCTAGTCTATACGGGTTTTTAGACACAGGCTCGGCTCCGGGGTAGACATCTACAACAAATTCGATTTCTCTATCTGGTGGTAAACCAGGAAGGTCGTCTAAAAATACATCAGGAAAGTCTTGGACAACTAAAACATTTTGAGGGTTTGCCTTTCCTACAAGTTGCGTGTCTACAACGCTAGCTAGGAAGCACCAATACTCTCTACACAGGGAAGGTCTAGTGTTAATGGAAGTCATCACAGACATCACCTCACTCTTCCTTGAGGCCTGAAAGGTATGTTTCAAATTACCAGGGGGTTGGAAACTAACTATTCCAGTCCTACAATCAATTGTGGCATAATGCTTAAACAGCCAATCCATTCCTAAGATTACATCAAATCCCAATATATCCATAATAATGAGGTCAGCCGGCAAATTCATGTTCCCCGCTAATACCTCACTATCAGGCATCACTCGATTGGAGTGCATGCACTCACCAGAAGGTAATGTAACATTAAACACATGCATAGAAGGGGTAAACTGTACATCTAACTTATCAGCAAACGTAGATGCTATAAATGAATGCGTTGCATCGGAATCTATCAAAGTAAAAGCAGGCACAGAGTTGACCAATATAGTACCTGACACTACAGCAGGCTGTTCTTCACCTGCCTCCGTCATGGAGAATATTCTTGGTTTAATCATAGCAGGACCATTCTTCAAGGCCGGACAGTCTCTGTTAAAGTGACCAACCTTGCCGCAGTTGAAACACCGAGTGACTCTGGGTCTCGGGCAATCTCTGAAAGCATGCCCAACTTCATCGCAATTGAAACATTTTCCCGATCCAAACCTGCATTCACCCAAATGACTTTTCAGACACTTCGGACACTGGGGATACTTCTGACTATCCGGTACCTTCCTCCTTGATCTTTGGCTATTCTGGCCTTCATTCGGCCTCTTCATCCCTCTCTGTTGTTGTGGTTGAACAAACCTTTGTGGGACTTCCTTTGTTCCAGCACACATCCTTTCAGCCTCTTCCACTTCCAGAGCAGTGGACACTACTTCACTTAACGCCAAACCTTTAATACCGCAAAATTTAACTCCTCGGTAAATTTCTGGTTTCAGTCCATGCACAAATTTGAACACCTTATCCTCGTCCTTATGAGCAAAGTGTCCAGCAAACCTGGACAAGGACTCAAATTGCCTACTATACTCGGCCACAGACCTTGTCTGCTTCAAGTTCAGAAACTCCAACTTCTTTGCAGTTTGGACGGTGCTATTGAAATACTTCCCGTAGAAAATGTCTTTGAATCGTGACCATTGCATTGTCAAAACATCTGTGGTGGTCTCTATTGTCTCCCACCAGAGCTGAGCTTCTCCAGCCAAATGAAAGGTTGCCAATGTGACTTTCTCTTCTTCTCCTATGTTGGCACACCTGAACATACTTTCAATCTTCCTAAGCCATCCCTCAGCAATGACTGGATCGGAGGAATGTCCATCAAATGTGGGTGGTCTCAGTCTCCGGAATCTATCTCCAGAATGTTCACTGTTAGAACCTGAGTTAGCACTTCCTTGTGCTTCCCGATTCAACAGCACTCCTAATTGATCAGATTGTTGACGCACAATATCAGTCTGCTGACGCATTAATTCTGTCAGCTGCCTAATTACACTAGAGTCCTCCTCACGTCTAGGACTTGGTATCTCCCTTGGTATTCTTGGTCTTCCTGGGCGCCTAGCCATTTTACTAATTTCCTGCACAGGGTTAACTACTCTCATAAACATTTTATAACTAAAGCTAACATAAACACTTACAGTTGTTGGAGTACTTCCATGCAACGATTGGCACTAATGAGTAATCTTTTGAACGGTTTAACTGAATGTCTCTGATACCATACTGTAACGCCCCGAGTTATCTGAACCCGGTTCGCTACTCATTACTTGATCATAACTAAGAAATTTCGAATAAATTTAAAACTTCATTCGACATTCAAAATTTGACATTTTCTAAACGTTCAAAACATTTGAAAACTTTGCAGCGGAAAATTATTTAAAACTACAATGGGGATTTAACTAGCTGTGAAAATATTGTTGGAAAGATTAATGGAAATGTTTAAAGTATTCGGTCAAGAGAAAATAAGGTTTTAAATGATGGACTACTCAAGGAATTACAAAAGTCGAATTCATCTGCCGACGACAAAGTCAACGGAAGGAAACGGAACGAGGTTCCTGCCGATGACGTCACGAGTTGAACTCGTCTGCCGACGACTAGTCAACGGAAGGAGCAGAAGCAGAAAACCAAAGGCTTCTGCCGATGACGTCTACACAACTTCACCCACGACTTCATCTGCCGATGAAATCATGGTAACTTCACACACCACTTCATCTGCCGATGAAGTTAACATAACATCATCTGCCGATGAAGTCAGCGCAATTTCATCTCTCAATAGACAAACACACGTCATCTTCCGATAACAACAATATGACTCCACGCCTTCCGATTCGCTAAACGACAAACGGGTTTCTCCCTCTTCCGATGGAATGGACTACATCTGCCGACACGTGCTACTCACGTAACTCCTTAAAGCATCTACTGATAGACTTTAAAATTTACATCTTCCGATGGCTTTTCTGAAGACATCTTCCGATAGAATTTAAAATTTACTCAACATCTACCGACAGATATCATCTGTCGATAGAGAGCAAAACAACAACTCTAATCGCTTCACTTGCAGATCCAGTAATAAACCAACAGAATACTAAATTCAGAGAAAACTAAGAATACTTTTGAAAACTTCAAGTAACTCATTCTTGCTAAAAACTAACCAGAGACAATCCAAACCTTTGTGTCACTAGAAACTCATAAGTACTAACCTGAAATCCCAACAGAATATCGTTATCAGAAAAGAAACTCAAAAGCGAATTCCAAAACATTAAAATTTCTACTGTCATGAAAGCTCAGTATAATAAATTTGAAATACTGTCAATTAATCTTTGTTAGTCAATGCCACCAGTCAAACCGCCCCATCAGATGCCTGACCGTTGCACAGCCGTGCTCCACCAACCTCATCTACTCGGTTATGCTCTCAGGGAAATCACCTGTTGTATCCTCAACACCTACATCACAAAACTCATCTATTAGCCTAATGCTAAGCAAGTAAAGCATTAATGAAATGTATGCTGAAACATAAACCCTGATCATGCAGTTTCTAATTTTCTCAACTCAGTTGTGCATCGCTCATAAACTGGTCTGATCCCTAAGTTCCCTTGGGAGTGGGATCGGTTCTCCCAATGTAATAAATCCTCTACTCAGTTAAGGGGCGGATTACTTCCCTTAACAGCTAATACAGATCCCTTAATTCCCTTGGGAGTGGGATCGATTCTCCCAATGTAATAAATCCTCTACTCAGTTAAGAGGCGGATTACTTCCCTTAACAGCTACTCTGTTTCATTCAATTCATACTCGTCATAACCTTGTACATAAATTCATTTTCATAATTCTTCAAAAACTTAATGCATGACATAAAGAAAAGAAACACTCAAACATGCATAAACCTACTGTTTTGTGATGTAGGCCCGAAGGCTCACACATTACTTTACTTACCTGGCTCCTGGAAATCGCTCGGCTATATGCTACTCCAAAAATCTGCTCACCTAAAACCATTGACAGATTATGGATTAGATCTCCACTAAACTTTATCTAACTACTGAAGTCTAAGGAAGCCAGTTTGGGGCTCTACTGATTAAGCATTCCCGATACATCATTAAACCCCAAAAACCCAAATCTCTCACCCGCAGCTTATCGAAGATACATACATTGCAATCCTTCAGCTACCCTAGCACTAGAATGGCAAGTAGTTGATTCAAAACTCACCTTGGTTGGGGAAAACCGGAGGGGAAATCGCCCAGAGGTAGTCTGCTTGAGCTGAGAGGTAAGAGTAATAGAACAGTGGCGGCTAAACCTCACTAAACCTTTCCTTAAATACCTTATCCACAATATAAATTCGCAATTACCATCTTGCCCCTGCCTAGTCATTTACAACCTAATCAACATTTCACTAAATTTTAACCATAAAAATTATATACCACCGTTTAATAACTTATTTTGATTTATTGAAACCGGGTGCTACATATTCCTTGTCATCATGAGGAACTCTCACCTTCAACCTGTCACCTACATCGTACAACATATACATTAAGCCTAATGCTTAGTAAGGGAATGCACTATATGAATTTAAAACATTTTACTTAACATATGCAGTTTCTACAGTTTCATCGTACATAATCATTTCGTTTCGTTTCATCGTTCATATTCATTTCATTTCGTTTCATCATACATATTCATTTCATTTCCATCGTACATACATGTAATCCTCTACCAATGGAGGGCGAATTAGTTTCTCCATCTCTAGACGTTCCACATATAAATCTTTATCTGAAGGGTGAACCACTTCCCTCAGATATCATACATTTTCTGGACGTTCCACAACTTTACATCTGAAGGGTGAACCACTTCCCTCAGACACTATACATTTTCGTTTTACATCGTTGTCGTTTCTACGTTTAAATCGTGAAATCATGTGCTAAAACATTTTCGTACTTTTCTTTTAAAACATGATGCATGAGAAATCTATGTACGACATATCATCAAAACATATCATCAAACAATTCACTACGTACATAGACATATACTATTCTTAACGAACTTCACAAACAACTAACATTCTAAGCTACCCAACTCATTAATCCCCACAATCAGAAAATCATCATCAAAACAGAAAAACCTAACGTTGACATGATGTACGGCCTTAAGGGCCGGAAGCCTAACATCCACTTACCTGGCGTCCGTAGCTAGCCGAGCACCGTCCAAAAGTCGTCTCCACCTAAAGCATTTCATAAATAAAGGACATTAAAATCGATTCTAAATAAACGAATCTCAAACTTAAACTAAGCTCCTAGCTAAGGCAATTTCTCCTAAAACTTTCATTTCCTCCATTCGGGCATTTCATCGAGCACGTGGTGCTCACAATTTACTTAACCTTCATTAAAGGTTTTCCAATAATCTCTAATATCCAAACTTTAACCTAAATCCACCAATAATCATCAATTCATTTAATCTACCTAAATAACGACAAGTGTAATCACTATTAAGCCTAAAAAGCATAATACCATCGATTTCTAACTAAAACCTAATTAAACGGCAACTAATTTGGGTTCGGTAAAAACCGACCCGAAACTTCAAACTCGCGTAACTTTTGCGTCGATTATCGGAATCGAACGATTTCAGTGGCCACGTACTCCTCTAACAACCTATTTTAATCTGCCAAAAGGAATTTTAAAACAAACGACCGGAGCTAGGTCAATTCAGGCAAAACCCGATTCTGCCCTTTCCCGAAAATTTTCCCTTTTTCGATTTTTCATCAAATTCCATCAATCTCTTCACCAATCGACCACATATACACTCAATTATAATAATCTAACCCAAAATCGAAGCTACATTCACCAAAACCGAAGTACCCTAATCGGGCATTCACTGTTTTTCGCCCAAATTGGGCATTCCACGGCCAAGCAACAATAGCCGGCCCTAGGGTCGGCAAACCCACGCCGGAAATGACCGAAATTGGCCGGTGATCGGAGCTCAATCGAGCTCGCCACCCACTGCCTTAAACCGAACCAAAACAGAGGAGAAAACCGAGCTTACCGTTCGGTTTTGTGCGCGAGGACGGTCGGAGATCGCACGTCGCCGTCGTCTAGTCGGAGAGGGCCGGAAAACGCCGGCGTTCGTCGGAGGAGAGTCGCCGTCGTCGTCTCCCCTGTTCTCCTCTTGCGCTCGGGCTTGAGCTCAACATCGAACGACAGAATGGCTTCGGCCATTCTGTCGTTTTAGTTTTATTTTTTTTTTAAATTATAATAATAATAATAATAATCCTAATATTAATTCCTATTAATCATTAATATACCGTTTTGCCTTCCGTAAATCCCGTTAAATCCCGTATATCTCCACAAATTCACATTAATCGTTAGGACCCTAATAAAACTTTCTTTTCATAAAACGGACTTGATTTACTATTTTTACGAATTAATATACTAAAAGGCTAAAACGGGAACTCTAGCATTACTCTTCTCGATTTGGGTTTCTAAAATTTCACTTATTCTTCTACAAATCCCCATAAATTTCTAGGGTCCTAATAAAACTATCCGCTCACAAAACGGACCTAATTTACTTATTTACGAAAATAGCCTTGAAGCGGAAACCCGAAAAACTCGGGTGTTACAAACCCTCCAAATGGGCAGATTCAGTAACGAAAAAGGAATTATTTCCTTGTCGTTACTAGGGGTGGGCAATCATCGGTTCGGTTCGGTTTTGGACCGAACACAACCGACCTTTTCGGTTTCGGGTTTCGGTTTCCAAACCCGAACCCGAACCCGAACCCGAACCTGAATAACTTTAAACAGACTCGAACCGAAAAGTTCGGTTTGGTTCGGTTCGGGTCAAGTCGAGTCATACTTGTAAACCTGAAATAAATAAATGTGCTACTATAAATAAATGTGCTACTATATCAGGCTGCAGAGTTGTCCACATCTTCCAACTAATTGTGCTACTATACATGTACTGTACTTTAACTTAAACAATTGAATTATAAATAATGCCAGGAGTCTCTAGCATTAGATTCTGGAATAAATTATTAGAACTACGTTAATCTAATGCCAAAAGTAGTAGTTCTATCTATATCATCGTCATATTCCTTTAATGCCAGGAGTCTCTTCATTCATTCCATCGGTCACTGGCTCACTGCTTACTTCTAAGGCCAAGGACAGCCACATCTGGGGACCCTCCACTTGCACACATCTCTCCTCGGAATCTTAATGGGTCCCAATGATCATCAAAGTGGCTTCTCTCAACACTTTTAACAAAATGAAGAAATAGAAACGATTAGTAAGACTACGTCGGCATTTGAACACAACCGGTGGCTTAAGCTCAGCTTTCTAAGAATGCACAACAAAAATGATAAAGTTTCATGCAAAATCTTTAGAAATTGATCAAATTGCTTAATCGTACCTTAGCTATAACTCGATAATATCTTTCTCTTTTTCTTCATTCCTTTGAGTTAAAGCATCAATTTCTACAACAAAAATTCAATAATACAAAACTAGTGATTAGTAAGAATAAAAATAATATTTGTAATATAATAGTTCATATAAAATAAATGAAGTACCTTCATCAATAGTTTTATAATCACTGTCAGACAAAGTTGGACTCTTAGAACGGATCCAACTTTGAGTGCAAATAATAGCTTCCACTGTCGTTGGTAATAAAGATGTACACGATGAGTCCACAATACGACCACCACAACTGAATGCGGACTCTGAAGCGACGGTCGAAATTGGAATGACGAAAACATCTTTGGCTATTTTGCTCAGAATCGGATATTTGTGGCCATTCAACTTCCACCATGTCAATATATCTAAATTATCTGAGTATTTTTCAAGTTTCTCGGTCATATACTCATCAATTTCAGACATATTAATAGAAGTATCAAACTCTAGAGAATTGTCAAAGAAGGTAGAGGTTGCAATATTAGTTGCCTTTGGAATCTCAATCCTTGAAGTTAGACATCCGTCATTTGAATCACCTTTGAAATCCAAATATAGTCTTTCCATTACATTGTCCACTTTGTTCATAAGCTCTGCAACTCTATCAGTCCCAAACAAGATGCTTAGATAATGTTTTAATAGTTTTGACTTGCATCTTGGATCGAGAAGGACCGCCACAAAGACAAGAATATTGAACCTTTCATAAGTGCCCCAATACTTGTCAAATTTATTCTGCATGCCTAAAGTCATTGTCCTTAATAGCATATTGTCAGCCATGGCATGTTGTTGAATGATCATCTTTAACAGACATACTTCACTAACATACAAATTAGATGTAACATGTAATGAAGCTGAAACAGTGTTAGTTGAGTCATAAAAAACCTTCAGAAACTTACAAAATACTCGAATATTTGTCCAATCTTCGCTTGTAAGAAGCCCTTCTTCATTGAGATCTGATATGAAATTGTTGTCACATTCTCTCATTTTTTCAAAAGCCTTTTCATATTTCTCAGCATTATCTAGCATCAAATACATAGAGTTCCATCTAGTGCACACATCCAGGGTTACATTTCCTTTAAATGCAATCTTGCAACTGTCAACACAATTCTTAAAATGTTGTAATCTTCTTGGGGAAGATTTGATATATTTGACAGCTTTTCATACCCTGCTAATTGAATGTTGATGTTCCTTCAACCCATCATTAACAATCAAATTTAAAATGTGCGCAAAGCATCTAACATGAATAAATTCTCCATCTAAAACAACTGAACTCTGCCAATTACGCAAAGTCTTAACCAAACAAGAAATTGCAACATCATTAGATGATGCATTATCAATAGTAATGGTCAAAACATTCTCAATGCCCCAGCCCAACAAACAGTCTTCAAGTAATTTTCCAATGGTTTCACTTTTGTGATTTTCTATTTGAACAAAATTCAAAATTTTTTTATGCAACTTCCAATCACCATCAATAAAATGACCAGTCACAACCATATAATTGATATTTTGATTCGAAGTCCAAGTATCAGTAGTTAAACTCACTCTTTGACTTTTTCTACTAATAAATTCTTTCAACTGTCTTTTCTCATTGTTGTATATAGCTTCAATATCTCTTGCTACTGTTCTACGAGAAGGCATAACAAAAGAACTTTGAAAATATTGAAGACATTCTTTAAATCCTTCCCATTCAACCATTCTCATAGGCAATTCATCCTTAATTAGCATGCTAGCAATCACTTTACGCCCCCCTGCCTGAGTAAATGTTGCTACTTTAGAACATTGTCCCCCACTTTCCTTCTTTAAAAAAGGCAATGTTGTTTGTTTGCCATCCAATTTTGACAAATACTTTTTACACACCTTTAAATGTCTGGTCATATTTGAAGTACCATTTCGTACAGAATGACATGCATATGACTGACCACAGTGGTTACAACTAGCTTTAGGTGCATTTTCATCACAATTTTTGTAACACCCGAGTTTTTCGGGTTTTTGCTCCAAGGGTATTTTCGTAAATAAGAAATATAGGTCTGTTTAGTGAGCAAGAGATTTTATTGGGATCCTAGGAATATATGAGGATTTTTATAAGAGTAAGTAAATTTTTTTAAAAATTCAAATGTATAGCATAGAGCCAAGTTCCATTTTTAGCCCTACATCGTTTTAAGTCGTAGAATTGGTAAATTATACCCGATTGGCGAACGGGAAGTTTTGTTAGAATCCTAGGAATAAATTGGAATATTCGGAGAAATAAGAAATTTTCAGGAAACCAAATCAATAGACGAATTGTGAAAGAAGTAAGGGAATTGCACTAAGGACAAGGAGGTAATTAGCCAACCCAAAATTTTAATAAAAAGAAACTCTCTTTCCCCCTCCTTCACGTTTCTTCTTTTGTCAAAAGTTTTCTCCTCCCTCTCCTTGCGATGTTCTCCCTCCATCGATCACTCAAGTTCCGATTTCTGGCGAGTTTCTCTTCGGTTTTCTTCAACAAATCAACTCTCTAGGTAAGTTCTATACTTTGGGCTAGCTTAGTTGTTGTTTTAGGGCACTAATCGGTTAGGGTTAATTTGAGTTAGGGTTGAGAAATTTGGGGTTTTGGTAGAAATCGATAGTTTGACAATATTAATACCCAATAGTGTTGTATTTATGATTGTTGTGGTGGTTGGTGTGAATTAATGGTGTGGGTTAATGTTTAAGGATAAGTTTTGGTTGTTGGAAGGTGGTTGGAAGCCATTAATGGAGTTTTTGAGTTAGTGAGCATAATGTGCTCGACGAAATGCCCGAATGAAGTGAATAAGAGTTTTGGGAAGTTTGTCTTAGCTCGGAGTTTCGTTTAGTCTTGAAGTTTATAATATAGAGTTGATGCTAATGACGTGTTATGAAAATGCCTTAGGTAACCCAAGCTCTCAAAGGACGGTGCTCGGCATAGCTAGGACTCCAGGTAAGTGGGTGTTAGGTTTCCGGCCCTTCAGGCCCTACATTGTATCGATGTTAGGTTTTATGATGTTTTCTGATTGTGGGGCTTAAACTAGCCGGGTAGTCTGGGATGTTTCCTAGTAGTACTCAGTTAGGTTCGTACATGAGTAAGATTCGTTTATGTGTGCCATGAACGGTTAGATAATTGTTCGGAGTCTTTTCTTCATGCATCATGTTTTTCCCTTATGATTTAATGAAATGTTTTGCATGCACGTTTTCGAGTAAACGAAGTAAAGTAAATGAGGTTGGAGGATGAGTAGGGCACGGGGCACGTAAATGGCAACTCAGGGCACGAAAATATGATCATGGCAACTCAGGGCAAGTGTTTGGTCTACTGGGTAGACGAGTGGTGCCCGTGCCTACTCATGCCTAATGATATATATGTATATGTTATGTAAAGTAAACAATGGAAAAATGAACATGTTTTTGAAAGACCATGCATTACGTATTCTCATGTTTTAGTGCACCTCATTACTAAGCATTAGGCTTAATGTGTTTATCGTATGATGTAGGTGACGAACATGAAGGTGAGGAACCTCTTCCTGATGATCAGGCATAGATGGTCGGTGGATTGAGCTCGTGGCGACGGGGCGTGTTTTGGTTGGGCTGGATGATCTGTGGGTATACTCTGAGCGTTTTGTGGTAAATGGGTGTGATTTGGGACCGGCTTTGAATGATAATATTAGGACGTATAGAGAGGTACGATATTTTGGTAATTGTATAGTGGATTTAGGTTTGGAGTAGTGTTGTTTAGAATGATTCGAGGAACGTTATCGTCTTGATGATATTTAAGGAATTTCTGCTTTTATGTTTAACTTTGGTGTTATGAATTGGTTTGGATGATATTTGATGAGTTTAAGTATTTTAGGTCATATGGATATGCTCGGGTTTTAGGGCGATCCATGCAGTTTGTTCTCATAAATTTTAAACACGTGTCCGGGTATGTGTTCGAGTCGGGATCTTCGGGAGTATGAAGAATTATGTGTTAAATGTTGGGTGGAATGATTTTAGGAAAATTTAGGGTGAAGGGTAAGAGTTTGGAGAAGAAAAATTAGTTAAGGGAAAGGAAAAAGAGGAGGGGCGCGCGCAGGCCAGGCGCTGGAGCGCGCTGGCCGTGCGTGGCGCGCGCGCGCAGTGGGCGCGCGCGGCGTGCGCACTGGGAGCGCCCAGATTGTGGCCCACACGAGCGATCGTGACCGAGTCGCGATCGATCGTGGTTTAGATGAAATTTTAATCGGAACACCCGAGAGGGCCTGACCGATCGGGCATTTGGTGCGATCGATCGTGGGTGAGGTTTCGTTTTTAATCGGGAAACCCGAGCCAGCCCGATCGATCGGGCTTGGGGCGCGATCGATCGTGGTCGACGTGTTTTTAATTCTTCCGACTTTTCGAACATGTTTTAAACCCGACCCCTTTTTCGATACCTTTTAAATGTATTTTAGGGACGGCCCTCACGTATTCTAAAGGATTTTAAGGGCCCAAAAACCGAGTCGTCGGTATTTTCCGAGAAGAGGATTTTTACATCGTTTCAATGATTTGAAAGTTGACGAACTTTATGCTTAACACGTTTAAGTCCAGGTTAAATTCTAAATGGGTCGTTTGAGGTGGTCAATTGTCTAAGTCCGTTTATTTTACAATGTGGAGTAAAAAGAAAAAATTTTACGTCAGATATTGATGGTCTCCGGATTAGATTACGTCATGGTTTGTCCGTGGCGGCCCTGACCGGATTGGGGTCGTTACAATTTTCATCCAAAGTGAAGTTATCCAAGCATTGGATCTACTTCTTTTCTTCGGATTACTATCATTCACATTAGTTTCCATCCTAAAAAAACAATCAACAACAATCATATTCATCATTCAATTAACGAAACAAATTCAAACAATTCTATAGCAAATATCACAAATTTGAATACTCTAATTCAGTAATTCTATATCAAATATCACAAATATGTCACAATCAATAGTCATACTCACAGCAAGCAACAATTACATAAATAAACACCCTATAATTTAAAACAGCAAACAATGCTCTCGATCAACATTTTCGAAGAGTCTCCCACAGCCCTAATTTTTACTAGTACATAAATAAAAAATTATAAACACATTACACATACTGACAAGTGCATACAGGTCTGATTTGTTGGATTGGAGGCTGAAGGGTGGAGCACAGAGAGCAAGACCGAGAGCAACGAGGGAGCAGGGCCACACCAGTCGCCAGGGAGCTGCAAAATTAACAACAATTTGAAATCAATAATCATAATTTGAAGAAACCTAAATTTTGTTGTAAAATTTAGATTTGAAAGATGCTGCAAAATAGGTTGAAGATGAGTTTTAGAATATATGTGCAAAATTGAGAGGATAGGAAAACTGTAGCGGCTAAAAAATAGGTTGAATGTTCAAGAACACCGCAGCATTTTTCTTCAAACACATTGCAACTACATCCCTACCACAGTTTTCCGACGAGGGTCGAGGCGAGTTTCTGACCTAATCTGTCGCTGCCGCTGGAGCGCCGAGGAGTGGAGGCTGGCTGGAGGAGTTGAGCGAGGACGAGGGTCGAGGCGTTCTGTCGCTGCCGGCGCCGCTGGAGCGCCGAGGAGTGGAGGCTGGCTGGAGGTTTTGGTTTCTGCCCTAAACCGAAATGCCGAATGCCGATTGAAGAACGCGAAATGCTGAATGCCGAATTGCCGATTGCCTAAATTTTTATTTACCTTCGGTTTTTCGGTTTGGTTCAGGTTTGCCGTCCACCCGAACCGAACCCGAACACAATTTGGCTCACCCGACCCAAACACAAACAAACCCTCTTGGACCCGAACCTAACCCGAACCAAACCCTCGATTCGGTTCGGTTCCTCAGGTTGGGTTCGGTTCTGCTCACCCCTAGTCGTTACAAATTGGAAATCAATTCCATTTAAGATTGATTATTTCCTAACGTTGCAGAATAATCAGTTTGAATTTAGGGTTAAATTATTCCATATGTTGATGATTGTGTAAATCAATGTTAATCGGATTGTTAATTGGAAATAAATCTTTGATTTTGTGCTAATCAATTTAATTGGTTCTTAATTAAGGCTAGATTGCGGAAATTGAATTTTAATTTAGATTGATTTGAGGAAGAAATTCGATATGTTACGGTAAGTGAAGTTGAAAACAAGCATTTATTTACATGTTTATCAGTATTAACAGAATTCAAGTCATTAGCTTTAATTTTTAAAAATTTAGAAATAATATAAGAATAGAATGCTAAGGCTTTTTAGGTCAGCAGAAAATGGTCGGCCAAGCTTTATTCTTTTTGCGATGACAACTTTTTCTTTTCAAGCTTTTTTTTTTTCCCCTATCTTTTCTAAATACGAAGCGCCAATTGGAGACAGCTCAAACCTGATGCCCATGCTCAGCCTTTATTGAAAACCTGATTCGGATTGTGTAACCATTTGCACTCACCCCATCATCTTCACATGTTTATTATCCCCTCTCTTGTACTTTTATTTATTCAATTTTTTAACTTAAACACCAAATTTATGAATATTTTTTATTCATAATCGTTAGGACCCGTAGACAAAATGTTATTATACGTAGATTGGTTAAAGAAATGAAATCGACTACCAATGATTCTAAAGTGGTCATAAATCTTTTGAAAACAAACGTCTTCACTAGATTTGAAACTCCTCGATTAATAATTAGTGATGAGGCACTAATTTTTGAAATATGATCTCAAAGTTCTGCTCACTAAATACAATGTGAGCCACAAAAGTGAGACAACTTATCATCTGTAGACAAGCGGACAAGTGAAAGTGTCTAACAGAAAAAGAAAAGAACCATCATAAAAAATAATCAACTCGAATGGAAAAGTTGGATGATGTGTTATGAGAATTCTGCATAGTTGATAAAACTACGACTCTAACGATAAGTTTTCAGCAAGGCATGTCAGCTTACTTGTAGAATTGAAACATAATGCATGCACATTGGGCCCTTAAGAAGTTGAATTTTGATCAGTATGTAGTCCGTAAAAAAATGTCTACTTACATTAGATGAGATAGAAGAATTTCGGCGGCAAGCCCACAAAGATGGCAAGCTATACAAAGAAAGAAAATGACAAAAATATATTAGAGCGAAAATTCAAGTAGGGATGACAAGTGTTGCTCTATAATTCTCGATGGAAACTTCATCCTACAAGCCCAAGTCTAGATGGTTTGGATAGTTTAAGATTTCTAAACTTTTCTTCTATGAAGCAGTAGAAAATGAAGAATAAAGTGCACATAAGCGCATCAAAGTAAATGGGCAACATTTTTTAAGTATTGAAATATTAAGATCAATTATGCGATGTCACACAGAGTGTTTCGTGTGATACCGATAATTAATGCAATGATAAAAAATTATAAATACACGAAAATTAAAAAGACAGGAGGTTGATAACTCAGTTCGGCAATTCGTCTACATTTGCGGGGTCACGCCCAGATATAAAACATTTCACGAGTTCACAAAGTTACAAGACAAACGGACTTAAACAAATAAAGATTTTCTCTTATCTTTGTCGCCGTCACTTTCTAACTTCCCAAATAAAACTGTTTTTGCGAGCTCCCCTCGACTTGAGATCGATCTCTTTCGAGATCTAAAAGCAACAAGATCCCCTTGTTGTTGATGACTCTTCCCGGAATCCGTGTATGGCAAGATCTCCTTGCCCACAATCAACAAGACAAGCTCCCATTGTCGATAAACAGAACTCCTCTCGAGTTCCAATGCAGCCTCCTCCCGAGACTGAGCTTCAATGAAGAATAAAGAAGATTGTTTCCTATGACACCGTCTGTAATACCAGGTCGCTGTCTTCGGACGCAATAAATCAACACACTCGAATAATCCATGAATTCCAAAACATAAACATAGTGTGTAAAATAACATTCAAAAACTGAATGAATAATCACAAACCCATACACAGAAGCGTTGGAAGAGAAAGAACGGCGACGACTCAACAATGAAGAACTCCTTCTAAGAATAAAAAATCCGTCAGTCACTTACTTAGAAAACGAAGGCTTAAATATTATTGGTAACTGCCTTATCTGAAGTTTAATTCAAATACCAAATCGAGATTTAAAGCCGCAAAAAATAAGTAAACCAAATCTCACTAAATCGATTGAGTGACACCTCGTGTAATATTTTAGAAAAGTATTGCCAATTACTTGAATATGGATCCCAAAAACTTAGAAAAGTATCTCATAATTAATGTGATCGCAAGTCTGATATAATTCATCAAATCATTTTCAAATTGGCCTTCCAAAATAAAGTTTTCCAAAAAAACTAATGCCTCTAGATTTTCATATACTTCCTTTGATCCTCAAGTTTTCTTATTTTTACTTTTACCAATATTTTCATGATTTATAATATCCATCCATTCAATAATTTGAATAGATTATTTCTTGATTACCAAGAAATAAACTACCTAATAGAATAAAATATTATTACCATAAATGTAATTTGTCAAAAAATTAATATGAATGTATTTGTAATATATTTATATTTACAAATATTATTGGCGAGACTATCCCAATCGTTAAAACACATGTATCACGCTTGCTGAGCTAGAGTAATAAGAGACAAAGTCAGTTTGATGACGCAAAATGCTAAAGATTTTATTTTAATTCTATCTTTAAATTGTCTCAAATCTTTTTTAAGGATCTGACCAGCCTTGGAGTTAACGTCAAGCAAATTAATTAGGTGTAGGTCAGTGAGTCTCATCCTTCAAATTTGGGTTGTTGTCCTGGTGCAGTAAACTCCACTTGTTCAAAAGGCCTAGGGGCATAAGAAGGAACACCCCAACCTGAGAAGCACCAAGGCTTTCGGATGCTTTGAAACCTATAGTTAAATCAGAAGATTCATTTGAACGCCATGGCTTCGACCAGTGTCCGTGCGGGTTGCAGCCTGAACCATACTTTACTCCATTATATTACTAGTATTGCATTCTTCAAGGAAGAGATCTTGGGTTCAAATGTGAAAAAACATCTCTCTCTCTCTCTCTCTCCCCGCAATGGCGCTTTCCGCAGCATTCAGGGAACGGATTGAACAGATAGAGCACACAAGGAACGAACGTCTCGCTCTCCTCCAGGTTTTCAAATGACAAATTCATAGTCTCCTTACTGTAGATTTGTAGTTCGTCATCCAGAGATTTACGCGATAGATAAGTGTTTTCAGGCGGAGAAAGAATTGCAGGTTAGCAAGTCGAAGGTCTTAGCATTGAAAGTCGCAAAAAATAGGGCGATGGAACAGAGGTGTTTGATGCTCGATCGGAGAATGGCGATGCAAAACTTCAGTATTTTGTCCCTCAAGGCTGATATGGAAAACCTCGATGCTATGTACCTTAGCTCTTTAAAGGAATATAGGTGAATTTTGGTTTACATTTCCTTGCTTCTGCTGAATTGGATAAAATTGGACTTTATATGATGCAAATTTTTGGAGTTCTTGAAGTTGAGAATGAGGAGCTTGAGGAGATGGAAAAGGAGAGGCAGAAGTTCTATCATTCGAAGAGTCTTGAAATGAATGAATTTAGAGGTAATGCGGACTCATATGTAGTAGAAACTCGAAAGCAAGTTGAGCAACTGAAAAACCAAGTAATCAAGGTAATTGAAATCACCACCCAATTATCGTATTTTGAATGAGTGCTTGTATGATGTTAAATTTGTTACTTTGTTTCCTGAATTTGAAGAGAATTCAGTACATATATATTCCCTTACCCATGATTAAATGTTAGATTAAAAGTGAACTTGATTGATAAGCAATAACTGGATAATGGTGTTTGCACTTGTAATTTTGTAAGGTTTTATTTTGGCTGGATGTTAACGATGAAGACTAATATTGTAAGGTTTTAAAGTAGTCTAAGTGATGGGTGATTTTGTTTCAGTATTAGCAGCCAAATATAAGTATTTTGTAAGCTAATTCCTGAGACCCTAAGAAAACGATAGAACTCAAGATTAGATTGTTAACCTTACAGTTGTTAAAGAAGCCTGTGCCAAATCTAGTTTCTCAGATTGTTTAAAACCTCCTGCAAAAGCACAGGTTATTTCATTTGATAGGTTATCAACGGTTCATCTTCTCCTGGTAAAAGTGCATAAACTATATGTATTGAGTTGTTTAGTCTGAGGCTATCTTGAAGTTTAAATCAAATCCTTGATTTTGCTGCTCTCAACTTGCATCTAAATGTTGAGAAGTTTAAAATCTTGTTATTTACTATTTATTAACAGTACTTCTTTTTTCGCAGCTGAAGTCAATCTTCACGAGTTCTCAAGGTAGGAATGCCTATGAAAACAATTCCGAGATTGCTGAAGCCGAGTCGAAGAAGTCTGAGTTGCAAGCAATAAAGGAAAATTTAGAGAAAAAATTGGCATTTAATTACACAACAAGAGCTCAGCTGCAGAAGCAACTAGTGATTATGTTGATGAAAAGGGATAAAATAAGCAGATAATGATTCCAATTGCCTGAGAAAGCAGTAGATTTCAGCTAACATGAACACGGTACGAACACACTGAAGGTAACACTAGAATGAAAAGTTGTCCATTTGGACCATTTTCCATATGTTTTTCCTCGACCTTTCCCTCTTCCCTATTTTCTGTTTTGTCACTTTCTTGCTCTTCTACTCTTGCTGAATGGCACACCCTTGTGTTGGCCGATGTAACGACCTTTAATGACATGTACTAGGTTGCACTGGCAGATGAGAAATTATAGAATGTCTGCTGCGACAACCGTACTCTATCAAAATCGAACTTTTAAAATGAGTTTAATATTAAGTATAGGAATAAATCACAATAAATGTTGGTGTGAGAATTGTTTGCCTTATCAATCATCTAATCATTCCTGAGGCAGCCAAAGATTTGTTTCAACATCAAAACGGAAAATTAAAAGAATAATAGAAAATGATTTCTCAAAGAGGAATAATTGTATTGATTGTCAAAAATTTCTTTGGGTCCTTTAAAATAGAGTTTATGTTATCATTTAAACACTCTAATAAGATTAAGTAAATCTCTATGAAAATTTAAAAAAAAAGATGAAATAAAAATAAAATCTATACCTAAGAAAATGAAAAAAATAAAATCAAATCGATAAGATAAAATTGTTGAAATTATAGCTTAATTCTATTAATATATTTAGTTCATGTATGTTTTTAATAAGGTTCATGGTTTAAGTCAATGTATTTGTGAAAGTGTATCTAGGAAGTTGTAATAGATACATTAATGCATGTATTGCATTAATGAGGAGGTTCATGTATTGCCCTCAAATATGTACCAAATAGTCCTATAAATAGGATCTATGTCTAAGCCTTTAGTATCAAGTCATTTACAAGAAGTCATTTCTATAATCTAGTTTGCTCTCTCTAGTTGTATTTCTCTTCCTCCTACTTCCTTTCTCTTAAAATCCCTCTTCCTCATTCCAACAAATTGGTATCAGAGCTCGGATTTTCGATCTTGTAGAAATGTCGAATTCTACATTTCCTTTCCATTTCCCTCAACTTACAAAAGATAATTACGAGAATTGGTGCATTCGTATGAAAGCTTTGCTTGGATCGCAAGACGTATGGGAGATTGTTGATAGAGGCTTTGAGGAGCCTCGTGATGATTCCGCCATGACGCCTAATCAAAGGGAGACGCTACAAAGAATGCGTAAGAGAGACCAACAAGCTCTCACCCTTATTCATCAATGTCTAGATGAAGTTACATTTGAGAGAGTTTCAAATGCAACCACCGCCAAGCAAGCATGGGAGATTCTACAAAATTCTTGTCAAGGAGTTGATAAGGTTAAAAAGGTACGTCTTCAAATCTTACGAGGAGAATTTGAAGTGTTACGAATGCAGGAATCCGAGTCCATAGCGGATTTCTTTTCGAGGGTTTTGGCGATCGTAAACCAAATGAAGAGATATGGAGAAAGAATAGAAGATGTTCGCATCAATGAAAAGATTCTTCGCTCGTTGTATTCAAAGTTTGATTACGTGGTTGTAGCTATCGAGGAGTCCAAGGATTTAGCTACCATAACGGTTGACCAACTCATGGGTTCTTTACAAGCTCATGAAGAGAGAATCAACAAGAAGAAAGAGGAGCCAATCGAGCAAGTTTTGGCTACCAAACTCTCCGTGAATGAAAAGGAGAATGAACGTGGGAGAAGTCAACGAGGAAGAGGACAAGGACGGGGACGTGGACGTGGACGAGGTAGAGGAAGAGGTCGAGGATGGCAAAATTTTGACAATAGAGAGAAGAGTCAAGAGAACAATAGAGGAAGCAACTCAAAGAGAAATGATAAATCAAGTGTTCAATGCTACAATTGCCAAAAGCACGGACATTTTGCTCGCGATTGTTGGAGTCCCAAAAATATCAAAGAAACAGCGAATTATGCTCAAAACGAAGAGGTAGAAGAAAATTTGTTTCTTGCTTACAAAGAGGGAGAAGGAAGCAAGAGCAATATGTGGTATCTTGACAATGCTGCAAGCAATCACATGTGTGGTGACAAAAGCAAATTCAAAGAGATCGACAACTCAGTGACTGGATTAGTCACATTTGGAGATGACTCCAAAGTTCAAATTGAAGGCAAAGGTACGATTATAATTCGTATGAAGAATGGTGATCATAAACTCATTAACAATGTCTACTATGTTCCAAGTATGAAGAGCAACATATTGAGTTTAGGGCAACTCTTGGAGAAAAACTATGAAGTTCACATGAAGGATTGTACTCTCCTACTTCAAGATGATAGAAGAAATGTGATCGCGAAGGTACCAATGACAAAAAATAGAATGTTCATGCTAGATATTCAAGCCGATGTTGCTCGATGTTTGAAGACTTGTACAAAAGACATCTCATGGCTTTGGCATTTGAGACTTGGCCATCTTAACTTTGGTGGTTTGAAGTTATTGGGCCAGAAAAGGATGTTGACGGGTTTGCCGTCTATAGATCAACCAGCCCAGTTATGTGAAGGGTGTCTTGCTGGGAAACAATTTCGAAAGAGTTTTCCTAAGGAGTCGACATCAAGAGCAAGTAAACCACTTCAACTTATTCATGCAGATGTATGCGGACCGATTAAGCCTTTGTCATTCGGTAAAAATCGATATTTTCTTCTCTTCATTGATGATTTTAGTAGAAAAACTTGGGTTTATTTTTTGAAGGAAAAATCTCAAGTTTTTGAAGTGTTTAAAAAATTCAAAGCGTATGTGGAAAGACAAAGTGGACGTTCCATCAAAGCTTTGAGATCTGATAATGGAGGTGAGTTTACTTCTAATGAGTTTAAAGAGTTTTGTAAAGCACAGGGCATCCGAAGATTCCTTACCGTTCCAAGGTCTCCTCAGCAAAACGGTGTTGTTGAAAGGAAGAATCGAACCATTCTCAACATGGCACGAAGTATGCTAAAAACTAAAATGATGCCGAAAGAATTCTGGGCAGAAGCTGTTAATTGTGCTGTTTACCTATCAAATAGGTGTCCGACAAGAAGCTTGTGGAACAAAACACCTCAAGAAGCATGGAGTGGAAGAAAACCAAGTGCTTCTCATTTAAGAGTGTTTGGTAGCATTGGCTATGTACATGTCCCAGATCAACAAAGATCAAAGTTTGATGATAAAAGTAAGAAGTACATTTTTGTCGGTTATGATCAATACTCCAAAGGCTACAAGCTTTATGATCCAATTATTGGGAAGAAATTTGTTAGTAGAGATGTGGAGTTTAATGAAGAAGATTTTTGGAATTGGAATGACGAAGACAAGAAAAGGTACGAATTCTTTCCTTTATTTGATGAGGAACAGAGAAACGAAGTTCAAGAGCCCATTACACCTCCAAGATTACCAACAATATTAAATACACCTTCATCTTCTTCAAGTGGAAGCTCAAGTGAAAGAGAGCCTCGTATGAGAAGTCTTGAAGATCTTTATGAGGTAACACAAAATTTAAGTGAAGATCTAACTCTCTTTTGTCACTTTGTTGATTGTGAGCCCATAGTATTTGAAGAAGCTGTGAAAGATGAAAATTGGAGGATTGCCATGGATGACGAGATTGCCTCAATTGAAAAGAACAAGACATGGGAGTTAGCAACCATTCCGAAAGGTCAAAAGCCTATTGGTGTTAAGTGGATCTTCAAAGAAAAGAAGAATGCAAAAGGAAAAGTGGAGAAATACAAAGCCAGGTTAGTGGCGAAAGGATATAGTCAACGACCGGGTATTGACTATGGAGAAGTATTTGCTCCTGTTGCCAGGTTAGAAACTATTCGATTGGTTATCTCTCTAGCTGCACAAAATAGATGGAAGATTCATCAAATGGATGTCAAATCAGCATTCTTGAATGGAGTTCTTGAAGAGGATGTTTATGTCGAACAACCTCAAGGATACATTGTAAAGGGTAACGAAGATAAGGTATTGAAGTTGAAGAAAGCACTTTATGGCCTGAAGCAAGCTCCAAGAGCTTGGAATAGTCGAATCGATAAGTACTTCCTCGAGAATGGGTTTATCAAATGCCCATATGAACACTCTCTCTATGCTAAGGTGCGTGAAAATGGAGATGTCTTATTTGTTTGCTTGTATGTTGATGATTTGATTTTTACGGGGACAAATCCAACTATGTATGAAGAATTCAAGCAAGCAATGACCAAGGAGTTCGAGATGACAGATATTGGTCTAATGTCCTATTATCTTGGCATAGAGATCGATCAAAGAGATGATGGAATTTTTGCATCACAAGAAAGTTATGGAAGAGAAATTCTAAAGAAATTCAAGATGGAGAATTGTCGGCCTGTGAGTACTCCTGTGGCATGTGGAGTAAAATTATCGAAAAATGAGGAAGAAGAGAAAGTTGACTCTACAACTTTCAAAAGTCTGGTTGGAAGTTTGAGGTATTTAACTTGCACAAGACCAGATATTCTTTTTGGAGTTGGACTGGTCAGTCGATTTATGGAGTCACCAACTGTGACACATTTTCAGGCAGCTAAGCGGATTCTTCGTTATATCAAAGGTACAATTAATTTTGGCATGCTTTATTCATTTTCTAATGAATTTAAGCTTGTGGGATATAGCGATAGTGATTGGGGTGGAGATATAGATGATCGAAAGAGCACAACAGGTTTTGTTTTCTACATGGGTACTACTGCTTTTACATGGAGTTCGAAGAAACAACAAATTGTGACTCTATCCACCTGTGAAGCTGAATATGTTGCAGCTACTTCTTGTGTATGCCATGCTATATGGCTGAGAAGATTGTTGAAAGAACTACAAATGCCACAAGAAGAACCTACAGAAATTTTTGTTGACAACAAGTCAGCTATTGCATTGGCAAAGAATCCTGTGTTTCATGATAAGAGCAAGCATATAGATACGAGGTATCATTTTCTCCGTGATTGCATTACGAAGTCTGAAGTGCAAGTGAAGTATGTGAAGTCCAATGATCAAGTTGCAGATATTTTCACGAAGCCTCTCAAATATGACACTTTCAGCAAGCTAAGGATGATGCTCGGAGTTATAAGGAATTAAGCTTAAAGGAGGATGTTGAAATTATAGCTTAATTCTATTAATATATTTAGTTCATGTATGTTTTTAATAAGGTTCATGGTTTAAGTCAATGTATTTGTGAAAGTGTATCTAGGAAGTTGTAATAGATACATTAATGCATGTATTGCATTAATGAGGAGGTTCATGTATTGCCCTCAAATATGTACCAAATAGTCCTATAAATAGGATCTATGTCTAAGCCTTTAGTATCAAGTCATTTACAAGAAGTCATTTCTATAATCTAGTTTGCTCTCTCTAGTTGTATTTCTCTTCCTCCTACTTCCTTTTTCTTAAAATCCCTCTTCCTCATTCCAACAAAATGAATATAATATTTAAAAATCATGGTCTTATGGGCTTGAGTCACAACGATGTGATGCATTAATCTCCTACACTCGAGGAAAACTCGACTTCAAGTTTTATAGTTGCAAAAAATTCATTTAAGAAAAAATATTCTTTAGATGCTCCAAAATGTAGCACCAAAAACCTTCCAATCAAACTACAAAAAACGAATGTATTATCTCCGTCTTTGCAAGTTGCTTCAACACTATATACCTATGGTTGTCCGAGTAGGATATGACATGCATCAATACCCATCATTTACACGTGGCTTCATCTTGGTAATACATTAAAATCCTGCAAACTTCATGTTCTTGAACTTTTGAACCTTTACTAATTCATGAAATTTTGTATGGGAAATGATGTTTTTTAGTCTACAAAGTTAGTCTTTACCAAAGCCTCTAAATCAATATTTGTAGTACTCTCGTTATTAATGATTGTGTTACAAGTTTTATAATAAACAATGCATCGTGTTTGAAAAATCTTGTGCTTTTTAAGTTGTCGAGTTCTGTTAAGGTATGCAAAAGTCGTTGGAGAATGCCTTATGAGCTTATGGGCTTATCTATCTCTAAGAAAATAAAACGTATAAAATTAAATCGATTAGATATAATAAATAAAATATTAAAAGATCATGACTTTATGAGCTTGGGTCATGACCATGTACTGCATCAAATCCACATTAAGGTGGGTCAAGTTTAGTAAGACAATTCATCCGTTACAAGGCATCCAAGATTACATCCACTTGAACATGAATATTCGGGGATTGAAGGAGGATAACTATTTTATGTTTGTATAGATGGTTATGCATGGCCATTTGGGTGGGGACTTCATTGTGCAATATTATATTGCATTATTAGAACTGTGAGGAAGATGGAACATCATGGCATCACAAATTAACGTATGAATCAAATTATTCTTGAAAGAGTTCGATGCATGTTGGTTATAGTTGGATTACCAAAAGGTCTATGAGGACAGAGACGGTGAAGACAAGAAGTTATGTAATTAACCTCCGGCTATCGACTGATTTGGGTTTTAAAACACCATACAAGCAGACATAGACATCCAACAACGTATAATGAATTAAAGGAATGTTGTTTTGTTGCTTATGCACACATAAAATGAGACAAGCTTCAACCTCTATCAAAGAAATGTGTTTTTATTAGAAAACAAGAGCCACTATTTGTGATTACTGCGGAGAAGAAAAATAAATAAAATATGAATGAAATTTCGTGCTTTTACTGATGCAAAACCCGTAGCCCTAAGGCATCTTTGTTCTACATTCTTGGCGAGCTTACCCGAGCAATGGAGGCTATCTTCATCACTAAGTTGTGTCTACTTGGTAACCATCATCCACCCGAGCAATTGAGAACATAAACGTGGTGAATGCAAACCTAGCAGAAGGAATTCAAGAAGCTTGTGAAAAAGATTCAAAAGCCCTACTTTTCATTCTACAAGGGGTAAGGAAAATCATATTTTCTTGGAATCTAGAATTTTAGATGATCTAAAATGTTTAAGATACTTTAAATTTATGACCTATCTTGAAATTCATATTTTAAAGTAATTAGTGATTGTTAGAAAAAAATAGAATATTAGTTTTTGTATTTGTATATATATACTTATATAAATATATGTTTAAGAATATATGTATGTAAGTTTATTATATTATATTATTTAATTAAAATAAAGTAATATATTAGATTAAAAAATATTAATAATAAAGAAGAAGCCGAAGAAGGGTTTGGGTGCGCCGCGAAGACGGGCGAGGAGAGAGAGAGAGCCGCGAGGGAGGAGCCAGAGGTTCTCGAAACGTCCGACCTCCGTTTTCGACGAAACTAGTTCTTTTGCGTTCCTCTCAAGATGTTCTACCTTTCTCGTGAAGAAATCTTGAAGGTTAGTCAATTATTTTTCCCCGATTTTTCGTTAAACGTTTAGGGTTTTTAGGTGTTTGCATTTTTCACTTAAAACCCCCTTCAACTCGGGATTTTTGAGTATTTAGATTGGAATATTGGTTTGAGATATTTTTCAGGTGAAGAATCGAGTAAAAAACGGCCGGATATTGGCCGAAAATCGCAGCTCCGGTAGGCTGCAATTTGGGCCTATGCCAGGCCAGGCAGGCCCAGTCTCGGCTAGGGTAGGCTAGCCCATGCCAGGCCCACGCACAGCCCAAGGCAAGCCAGTCTAGTTCGGGCCCGGACCGGACCGGACTGGACCGCTCGAGGGCCCGATTTTTTTCGTTTTCCACCCTTCTTCTCTTCTTTTCCTTGTTTTTAACTGGTGTATTTTCGTCATTTTCAGTGATTTTGCAAGAACTTTGACCGCATTTCGGGACAGCCATATGATGTTGGACTTCTTCCCTCACAGCGTTTTTTGACTTGTTTCGGTGTTTTGAACTCGATGGCCGTGTCAGTTCGTTGAAATTCTGTCCCGTTTGTTGTGCACGCAAATCGAGGTAAAAACCCTGAATTCTATTTTTGGCGTATGAGTTATAGTCTTGCTAGATATATGAGTATAGCCTTGCTAGATATATGAGTATAGCCTTGCTAGATAGGGTTGCCAGTATCGTTTTGGGATTGATTCGAGATTCAAAAATGATATTTTTTGGATTTCGAAAGTCGAGCTTTTGGCGTATGAGTTATAGCCTTGCTAGATGTATGAGTTATATAGCCTTGCTAGATAGGGTTGTCGGTATCGTTTTGGGATTGATTCGATATTCAAAAACGATATTTTTTGGATTTCGACTGGCAACCGTTTTGGGATTGATTCGAGATTCAAAAATGATATTTTTTGGATTTCGAAAGTCGAGCTTTTGGCGTATGAGTTATAGCCTTGCTAGATGTATGAGTTATATAGCCTTGCTAGATAGGGTTGTCGGTATCGTTTTGGGATTGATTCGATATTCAAAAACGATATTTTTTGGATTTCGAAAGTCGAGCGCACGACATCCAAACTTTGGATGTTTGTTGATGTTGAACGTGTGTATCGACTACGTGCTTAGTAAATCGTGGGTTTTCGAGATTAGGGTTCCTAGTTCCGGTTCAGGACTCCCATCTTGTTGTCTTATATTGGATTAGAAATTCTGATGTTGGTTTTCATCGTATGTTTCGTCAACAACTCTTTAACCGAGGATGTGATTTCTCATAACTTAAAAGACCGTTCCTGAAAGCAAAGAGAAGAAGCTTGAAGTTTTCGAGCCAGACGATGAAGAGGGTGGTGGGGTCTTTGAGATGAACAGAATCTGCTGGGGAAAAAGATGGACTGGGCAGGCTTGCTCGGTCCTTGGCGGGCTCACGAGCCTAGCCTCTGGACTCGTCTCGGCCCGTCTCATGGGACGGGGCCAGGCTCGGTTTGCTATATTAGCAAGCCGAGCTTGCGGGCCAGCCCGTTGGTTAAACATCTCAAAAGAATGAAAATATATTTAACACAAATCCTACCAACGAGAATGAGTATTATAGCAAATACATTTGAAAAGAACAAACCCGTAGAATGCCTCAATCAAAACTAAGAGAGCCACAATACTAGTCATAAAAAACATATTTAGGAAATAAACTCGAATACCTAAAGGAATTTCAGGTGATTTTAGTAAATTTATCTCTTTTTCACCTTTCACGGTATCAACTGTAACTAGTTATTGACTTATTTTGCCATATCCCTTGTCGTCCCAGGTTATTCTCCATCAATTTTTAATTATCTAGAATTTTTTACCTTCTTCGTTGACCCCAAATACAATTGCTAAAATTGCATGTCGTGGTTTTTTTAATAAATTTTTCGTGTTTGCAGGTCCTTTGTAGATTTCCTACATTTTCAAATTTTGATATTATGCATTGTTATTAAATAAATTATAGTAAAATGTCGATGCTACAGGTAACTATTCCTACCGATGTTTTCAAATTCTTAAATTCTTTCGTGATATATACTACTATATCAACTGGTTGGCGGCAGATGTAGTAGTATAGGTCATTCATGGTTATTTTCTTATGATCTTTGATTTTTAATTTCATCTATAATCAAAAAAATCATTACACATTAAAAAAATATTAGAAAAACAATATTAGTTTGTTTTATTTACCTTGACGTCACGTTGACATACATCTTGCTTTGTTTGGAAATGATAATTTCTTTTTTCAGCTATACCATTGATTATTAACCAGTCGAAGGCCTTGTGATAATACGAGAGATAACGTCCTCGTTCATCTGTGATATATTTTCTTGGATTTTCTTTGACACAGTTGATTCATTGTTGTTGCGACAAGTGTAGTTTGTTGACTCTTTTTTTTTTCATGTGAAATATTAGCCAATGACTCTATCGCAACTGCTATTAGCCAAGGACTCTAACGAGCATCCTCTGCCCCACCGTATACAATCTTGTCCTGCGACTCTCCACCTTTTACTTGGAAAGAAAGTGGGCCCATTGCTGGCTCGACCCGCTATTGTAGTAAGCCAAGGCTAGCCCGCCTGTTAAACATATCTAATTACAAAAAAATGAAAATATATTCAACACAAATCCTACCAACCAGATTGAGTATTAGCATATACATTTGAAAAGAAAAAACAAGTCCGTAGAATGCTTCAATCTAGATTAGAAGAGCCACAATACTATTAGTAAAAAACAAATTTAGGAAATAAACTTGATACATAAAGGAATTGCAGGTGAATCTAGTAAATTTATCTATTTTTCACCTTTTATAGTATCAACTCTAACTAGTTGTTTACTTATTTTGCTATATCCGTTGTCGCCATCACTGCAGCAGGTGCGGTAGAGTCCTTGACTAATATTTTACATGAAAAAAGAGGAGTCAACAAACTATAGTTGTCGGCACAACAATTAATTGACTGCGTCAATGAAAATCCAAGAAAAGAGATCACAAATGAATGAGGGTGTTATTTTGCGGATCATCGCAAGAGTTTCGTCTGGATAATAATCAATGATATAGTTAAAGAAAGAAATTATCATTTCCAAACAAAACGAGGTGTATGTCAATGTGACGTCAAGGTAAGTAAAACAAAATAATATTATTTTTATAATATATTTTTAATTGCGTAATTATTTTTTTAATTATAGGTGATATTGAAAATCAAAGATTAAAAGAAAATAACCATGAATGACCTAGACTACTACATCTGCCGCCAACCAGTTGTTATAGGAGTACGTATCACAAAAGAATTTAAAAATTTGAAAACATCAGCAAGAATAGTAACTTGTAGCCTCTACATTTTATTATATTTTATTTAATAACAATGCATAATGGGGAGGAAGGCAAAAATAACCTACAGGGAGGAGAAAGTTCTGTGAGTACACGTGGCGAACAGAAAAGGAAGCCACGTGGCGGGGATGGTACCGCACAGCTCGGTGTAAACCCTCGGGTTACGGGGGCCGGGTTGTTACAATAAAAGGCGCAGCTCAAGTGGTACTCCTCACTTGTAGCCCAGGTACTTAACCCTGAGGTCTTGGGTTCGAGTGGGGAGGAAGGCAAAAATAACCTACAGGGAGGGGAAAGTTCTGTGAGTACACGTGGCGAACAGAAAAGGAAGCCACGTGGCGGGGATGGTACCGCACAGCTCGGTGTAAACCCTCGGGTTACGGGGGCCGGGTTGTTACAATAAAAGGCGCCTTTTATTGTAACAACCCGGCCCCCGTAACCCGAGGGTTTACACCGAGCTGTGCGGTACCATCCCCGCACGTGGCTTCCTTTTCTGTTCGCCAGCTCAAGTGGTACTCCTCACTTGTAACCCAGGTACTTAACCTGAGGTCTTGGGTTCGAGTGGGGAGGAAGGCAAAAATAACCTACAGGGAGGGGAAAGTTCTGTGAGTACACGTGGCGAACAGAAAAGGAAGCCACGTGGCGGGGATGGTACCGCACAGCTCGGTGTAAACCCTCGGGTTACGGGGGCCGGGTTGTTACAATTTGTGTTTTTATTAATGATAAGATACAAAATATTAACCTTGACAAATGTAGTTTTGATATTGTTAATATCTTTATTGATTTTTTAAAATTTTTTTATGATTCTACAAATCAATATTCTGAAATTTATTATCTGAGTTTTAATATTATTCTTTCTATTTTTGTAGATTTAACGTGTATTTTACAAAATATTGATTAATAGATGAATTTAGTAATATTCTAAATAAAATTTAAATAAAATTTAAAAAATATTGACATAACATTCATCATATTTTTTGTTGTGCATGCATCATGGAGCTAATATTTAAATTAAAAGAAGTAGGTCTTATGTTCAATGAGATTTCTACAAATTTATGTATTGCACTTTTAATTACTAATGATATAACAAATGAAGTTAATTTATATGCTTATGAAACAAAATATTCCAATGTTTGTTGTTATTATTCACGACCTCCACATACCGAGAGTTATTCTAGTATTAGTAGTGGTGGTGGTGGTGGTAGTTTTAGTCAACAATATAGTATTTGATGATATATGTAGTGAATTAGAAATGAAAAATTATTCTACTTCTTTTACAAATGAACTCAATATTTATTTTGAAGTTCGTTATCAATTTTCTTGAAACGAGAATTTTGATATTTTGAATTGGTAGAAAAGACAATTTATCACATATTCTATTATTTTTATAATGACACGTGATCTACTAACACTTCTTGTTTCTACTATAATATCATAATTTGCTTTTAGTGCAAGTAGATTTGTTTATGATGAATAAAGATGAAGACTTGTACTGGACCTTGTGGAGGTGCTCATTTGTTTCAAAGATTAGATTGGCGTCAAGACGAGAGATCAATAACGAGATGATGAAATTCTTGAGAAGTTTACAAATTTGAACGTTGAAGTCTAGAAATTCTTTTTATTGAATTATTTTGTTATTTGAAGTAATTTTTTTTTGAATTTATAATTTTTTTTATATCTTAAAATATTTTTAAAAATATTTATGTGATATTTCTATTGGGTAATTTAAAATAATTTTTTATTAATATATATGTAATTTTATATATCTTATTATAATTAATTTTTAAATTAAATGAGAAAATATAGTTGACGTATAATTGTTAATATTTATTATAATTTTAAATAAATTTTTCTAAATAATTTATATTATATTAATTTAAATTAAAAATATTTTTATACACGTGGTTTGTTTAATTCGTTAAGATCGATGAGTCAGAGTATTTCTGGTTTGACCGACTAGTCATCTCAACTGCAATGGCTATTTTAAACAAAACTTCAAAACATTTAAACTTCTGCAAAAAATTCATCGTCCTCACCATCTTTTTTCAATTCCATTCCTCCTGTCATGGAGTCCATCCCATATCAAGTCCTCAATCCGAAGATGTAGTTGCTTCAAACCAGCAAGTTTTCCATCTCAAGAACACATCGCCATACTTCTTCCACAAACAAGAACATATCAAGAACGAAAGAAAACAGAAAATAAGGAGGAAGAAAATGAAGAACTTGAAGAACAGATCGTTCTCCGTAATGCTTCCAAAAGCCTTTGTCCCTCCCTCTGGTTCGTCATCTCCTTACCACAACGACAACCCAGAAACCTACTCTGCATTTTACTGTGATCTTTCTGTTCCAAAACCTTAATGGTATGTTCAAAGAACGTTAATGGAGTTTCTTCTTTCTCTAGGAGTTTCTTTCTTTTTTTCATTTTTTTGTGCATTTGAAAAATCTTGTTTATAATAATATGATCAATTTTTTGATGGCATACTTTTTTTTTGAGATGAAAGGATTAGATTGAACTCTAGAACCTGTCCATAACCTTCGATTTTCTGTTTGTGTATAATCTGCATGGATTGAAGGGATTTTGTAGCGTGCACTCCACCCATATGTGCATACACAATTGATAAATTGTCAAATATATAAATTGATTATAATGTGGTGAATCTTTAAGTTTAGTTTTTAATTGTCAAATGATTGGCGCATCGATTTAACAAGCTGAGCTAGGTTGAGTTACTCGTTTAGTTAATCTAATCAAACGAGTTGACTCAACATAGACATTCTAGTGGGGCATGATGAAAAAATTGGCTCGCAAAGTGACATTCTCACTAGCCAAGTTCCAGCTATCACTAATTCATAGAAAGAAGTCAACCTAAGTTTAATTTTTATGGATTTATTCTTAGATTGCATTTTACATTTAAGTTTTTGATATCAGTGATATCGAAATTCACATATAAATATTTAGTCTATTAACTTATTTTATACTTGGAAGTGTTAGGATTAGACGCCCTAATCCTCCTGTAACGAACGATTTAAGAAATACGAAAAAGAAATAACACACAGATTTATAGTGGTTCACTCTCGTCGCGAGAGCTACGTCCACTGGCCGCTGACAGATTTCACTAAGATGAACAAACGAGTTACAAAGGTTTGCCTCACACTCTCAGACACTCTGTCTTTCTTTTAGTGATACTACTCTATAACCTAAACACGTCTTTATATAATAGACGATTTAGGGTTACAGAATAACAGGTAATTAATGACCAAATTATCCCCACCTAAATTAGGCTACATAACTCAACAATCTCCCACTTGGAGACTAATCACATCATCCCTCCATCTTCAGCGGCTTCACTTCAATGTCTCAACCAAGAAGTCCAACTGAAGTTGCGCACAACTTCAGCTTCTCACTCGTCACAGCTTTCGTCAACATGTCAGCTGGATTCCGACTCCCTGGGATCTTCTCAAGCGCTAATACTCCATCTTCTAAAGCAGATCTGATAAAGTGATAACGCACCTGTATATGCTTTGTCTTGCCATGATAAACTGGATTCTTTGCCAAATGAATGGCACTCTGGCTGTCACAATGCAATACACTCCCATCGTAGTTTTGGCCTAACTCGCGTAGAAAAGGCTGTAACCACATCATCTCCTTTGCAGCTTCTGTCACTGCAATATACTCGGCTTCACAACTAGAAAGAGCGACAACATCTTGAAGTCTCGAAACCCAACTGATTGCGGTACCACCCAAAGTGTAGACATACCCAGTCCTGCTCTTACTACTGTCAATATCACCACCATTATCAGCATCAACATATCCATCTAGACCCAAGTCTGATTTTCGAAAACATAAAGCAAACTTTGAACTTCCCTTCAAGTATCGCAAAATCCATTTTACGGCTTCCCAATGTTTTCTTCCTGGATTACTCATAAACCTGCTGACAACTCCCACTGCATGTGCAATATCTGGTCGTGTGTAAACCATCGCATACATTAGACTACCAACGGCTGAGGCATATGGAACTTTGGCCATGTAGTTCCTCTCTTCCTCGGTCGAGGGTGACTGATCTTTGGATAGTTTGAAATGACTAGCCAATGGTGTAGTGACTGGTTTCGCATCCTGCATTTGGAATCTGCTAAGAACCTTCTTCACATAATCTTCTTGTGAGAGTTTGAGAACATCCTTATCCCTGAATATCCTCATCCCAAGGATTTGTTTTGCAGCACCCAAATCCTTCATTGCAAACTCGGTAGATAACTTCCTCTTCAGCCTGTCAATCTCATGCAAGCTTGCTCCTGCAATCAACATATCATCAACGTAAAGGAGCAGAATAATATAGGAATTATCAAACCTTTTGATGTAGCAACAATGATCGGCTTCACATCTCACAAAACTGTTATTCTTCATGAAGCTGTCAAATCTCTTGTACCACTGCCTTGGAGCCTGTTTCAAACCGTACAAACTCTTCTGTAGTTTACATACAAGTTCCTCTTTTCCTCTCATCTCAAAACCCTGTGGCTGACGCATGTATATCTCTTCATCTAAACTGCCGTGAAGGAAAGCAGTTTTCACATCCATCTGCTGCAGATGAAGATCTTCTTTCACAACCAAACTCAAAACTGTTCTGATCGTTGTCAGCTTCACCACTGGTGAGAAAATATCGGTGTAGTCAATGCCTTCTTTCTGCTGAAAACCCTTGACAACCAATCTGGCTTTATATCGCTTGCTTCCATCAGGTTCTTCTTTAATCCGGTAAACCCACTTGTTATGCAGCGCTGTCTTTCCCTTCGGCAACTTGGTCAATGTCCAAGTTTCATTTGATTTCAGTGAGTCCATTTCATCTTTCATGGCTGCCTCCCACTCAATCAAATCATCAGACTGTTCTGCTTCCTCATAACATCCCGGTTCACCTCTGTCAGTAAGCAAAATGTAATTAAGAGACGGGGACCATCTCTGAGTTGGTTTGCTGATTCTGGATGATCTTCTTGGTTCTGCAATCGGCGTTTGCGGATTTACCTCTGGAGCCACATTCTCATCAACTTCTTCTTCAACAATACCCCGATTTTCTTCAACAGTCGGACTATTATCAGCTGAAAAATCTCCGAAATTGACCGCAGTAGACTCTTTCAATACAGAACTCCCACTGTCAGAAGTCGTACCAACAGCATCCTTGTAAAGAACTTGTTCGTTGAAGATGACGTTCCTGCTGCGAATGATCTTCCGATTTTGATTATCCCAGAAACGATAACCAAACTCGGCGTCACCATAACCAATAAGAAAACACTTATTAGATTTCGAATCAAGTTTACTTCTATCAGAATCATCAATGTGAACATATGATAAGCAGCCAAAAACTTTCAGAAAAGAAAAGTTTACCTTTTTACCGCTCCAAACTTCTTCTGGAACTTTGAACTCTAGAGGTACAGATGGTCCTCTATTTATCAGGTAGGCTGCTGTGCTGACTGCATCTGCCCAAAAGGTTTTAGGCAGTCCGGCGTGCAATCTCATGCTCCTTGCACGTTCATTCAGCGTTCTGTTCATCCTTTCAGCTACTCCATTTTCTTGAGGCGTTCGAGGAATGGTCTTCTGCATCTTAATCCCATTCATAGCACAATACTCGGTGAACTCTGCATTGATGTACTCGCCTCCGTTGTCGGACCTCAAACACTTCACTTTCAGATTCGTTTCATTCTCAACCAAGGCCTTCCACTTCTTGAAAACACTGAATACATCAGACTTGTTCTTCATGAAGTAGACCCAAATCTTTCTTGTGGAATCATCTATGAACGTCACGTAGTAGTGTGATCCACCAAGAGAAGAAACGGGTGCGGGTCCCCACACATCAGTGTGCACTAATTCCAGCTTTTTCTGCTTCAGCTCCTTGCCAACCTTTAGAAAACTGACACGTTTCTGTTTTCCAAAAATGCAACTTTCACAAAACTGATGCTCAACAGACTTCAGCTCAGGAATCTGACCATTCCTGACAAGAATCTTCATTCCTTTCTCGCTTATGTGGCCCAATCTGCAATGCCACAACTCTGTATTCTTCGAGCTATCAACAACTGCAATTGTGTCTCTGCATGTAGAAGTCATGTATAGGGTTCCTGTTTTCTGACCTCGAGCGACTACCATCGCTCCTCTAGTTACCTTCCACGCATTAGTTCCGAAACTAATATGGTAACCCTCACTATCAAGCTGCCCCACTGAAATCAAATTACGCATCAAACCCGGAACATGTCTTACTTTATTGATACTCCAAACTGACCCGTTTGTCGTCTTCAATTTGATGTCCCCGATGCCCACAATATCCAGTGGCTCACCATCTGCAAGATAGACTTTCCCATGATTACCAGCTACATAATTTGCCATTAGTTCTTTGTGAGCTGTGGTATGAAACGACACTCCCGAGTCCAAGACCCATGAGTCTATCGGGCTATCGACTGAAAGAATCAATGCGTCAGTGACCTCTTCTGTTACTGTATTTGCTCCATCACCTTTTTCAGTATCGTTCTTCCTCAGAGCTCTGCAATCCTTTTTCATGTGACCCTGCTTGCCACAATTCCAGCACTCAAATTTTTTTCCAGATTTAGAGTGACCCCTTCCATTTCTCGAATTGGATCTGGATCTGCCCCTGCCCCGGTTGGAGTTTCTGTTATTATTTCTTCCTCTGTTTTCAACATGGAGAGCTGAACCTTTTGATGTTTCACCAGAATCAATTCTTCTCACTTCCTCGGCTAGAATACGATCCCTCACATCAGTAAATACCAATTTTGCACTGCCGACTGAATTACTGACTGCTGCCCTCATAGGCTCCCAGCTATTCGGTAGTGATGCCAACAAAATTAAGGCTCGAACCTCATCCCCAAAATCAATATTGACAGATAATAATTGATTTACAACAGTATTAAATTCATTCAAATGTGCAGCTACAGAAGTACCTTCACCCATTTTCAGATTAAACAATTTTTTCATCAAATGCACCTTGTTGTTCGCAGAGGGTTTCTCGTACATATCAGATGGAGCCTTCATCAAACTCGCTGTAGTTGTCTCCTTCGCTACGTTGTGAGCAACGCTTTGAGTCAGCGTCAATCTGACGACTCCCAGAACTTTTCTGTCAAGTCGATTCCATTCAACGGCGTCCATCTTTTCTGGTTTTGCACTCAATGGAAGTTCAAGATCTTTCCCGTATAAATAGTCTTCAATTTGCATTCTCCAGAACGCAAAATCTGTCCCATTGAATTGTCTAATACCGTGACTTGTGCTAGCTTCGCCTGCCATTGTTATAAAAATCTCCCTTTTAAACAATCAGAATAATTCTGCCCAATAAATCAGAACCAATATACCCCCCTCAAAATCAGATATATCCCAGTCAAAATTGCTCCCAAAATAGGTCAGCCCTGCAAACAAAAATCCAAAAAATCCAACCCAAACAATAACACAGACAATCAACAATTTAATCTGCCCCACGATTTTCAGAATTTTCAGCACCCAAAATTTTCTGAATTTCTGTCCAACCAATTTTCTGCCAAAAATACTGCTCGGCGATCCTGCAGCGACGAACAAGGGCGAACAGGGGCTGCTCGGCTATCACTGGCAGAATCGACGATTCTGTGGCGATGGGTTCTGCGAGAACGGCTCGACGGCGGGAAGCTGGGCTCGGAGAGGCGGCGTCGGTGGTGGCAGAACGGCGGCGCTTCGCGTGCGAGAAGAACGGAGCGCGGCGCGGCTCGGGTAGAAAGAACAGAGAGGTTCTCTGTTCGCGCGGGTCGGTGCTGGTGCGCGCGGCGTCGACGGTCGGGGGCGACGGCAGTAGGGGCGGCGCGGTCTGGCGCGGTCGGGGGCGGCGGCGATGCTCGGCGTTCTTCTTCGCGGCGAGCAGTTCTTCTCCTTCGCGCAGCTTCTCTGTTCGGCGTTGGCTTCTCTGTTCTTCGTAGTCGAGGAACAGAACACAAACAAAAACAATTTGCTTTTTTTTTTTTTTTTTTTGTTTTTTCTCCTTTTCAATTTTCAATTTCTTTTTCCTCCAAAATTGAAATTTCGCGTAACAAAAATACGAACCTCAAATCGATCGATACCCTTCGAAGAATCAAACCCTGATTTTCGAAAACCACTTCAACCTCGAAGCTCTGATACCAGTTGTTAGGATTAGACGCCCTAATCCTCCTGTAACGAACGATTTAAGAAATACGAAAAAGAAATAACACACAGATTTATAGTGGTTCACTCTCGTCGCGAGAGCTACGTCCACTGGCCGCTGACAGATTTCACTAAGATGAACAAACGAGTTACAAAGGTTTGCCTCACACTCTCAGACACTCTGTCTTTCTTTCTGTGATACTACTCTATAACCTAAACACGTCTTTATATAATAGACGATTTAGGGTTACAGAATAACAGGTAATTAATGACCAAATTACCCCCACCTAAATTAGGCTACATAACTCAACAGGAAGTATAACTATATACTAGGAAGTACGGGTGATCGTGATCCGGGTCGGTCCGGTTTTTAGAGAGACTAGGACCGGATCCCTAAAATTTGGTTTTCAAATTTTTGGACCAATAAGCCCAAAAATTTTTACGGAACCGGATCAGAATTCTTGTCTACATGGTTGCAAATTACTACTCAGAAAAATTAAACATACAGTAAACACAACACTAATTTAAACATATAGTAAACACTAAACAGAGGTTCGGCACTCTCTCGGTGAAGCCGAAGAAGTGCTCCAAAGGCCAAAACAAAAGCAAAATTGATGCAACTAGGTCGGAGAAAGATCAGAACCAAACCTATGGTTTGATGATGCTCAGATGAAGTGCGAGTTGCGAACGCCAAAAAACGATTATTAGGCGAGAACCGAACAACGAAGATCAAACATGAAGGAAGAAACTGAACAATGAACCCGTTTGGGTGGAAGGACTGCAAAAATCACAAGATTAGATAAAGTGATAAGCAAATCCTAATCAAATACAAAAAGCTTACCTTCGTCGGATGAGTTGTTGAGCAGCTAGTTTTCGACGAGGCGATTGGGAGAGGGCGAGAGACCGCGAGCTTTCGGTGAGGGCGAGGGCGAGGGCGAGAGACGACCAACTTTCAGTGAGGGCGAGGGCGAGAGCGAAGGCGAGAGACTTGGTCGGCGGGGCGATTTGCGAAGATGAGAAAAGAGAAGAGTCGAGATCGAGAGAAGTGAGAATTGAGAAATGAGAAGCTCTTGAGCAGTCGATGTGTTGTTAGGGCATAACACAATGTTCCGGGTCGGTGCTAAATGACTTGACTATTTAGAACCAAAAATCGGACCGAAAATTTCAATTCTGGTCAATACAGAACCAAAATTCCTTTTTTTTTCATAGAATCGCCCAGAACCGTACCAAATTATCAGTTCTGATCCGGTTCTTCAGTTCTCGATTTTTTTGCTCACCCCTACTAAAAAGTATCATGAGCGATGATTATTTGTCATGATACGAAGTGAGGTCAATCAACTGATGGAGAGAACGCTCCAAGACTTACCTGTGTTCAAAATTGATAACGTGTCGCAAGTATTTTATGAAAAGATACAAAATAATATAAGGATTTTTAAAATAATTATGCGACTCACAAAAATCATTTTTATCATATTTATTTAAGTAGTTATCAAAATAAACGTTGAAGTACGAGAATATTTTTTATTGATATCTTAAACTTTGATTAGGCAACAACAAACACCTTGCCATTAATATCCATTATATTTTGGGTTAAATCCAAAAAATGGCTCCAACTATCCATTTAGTTTAAAAAACGGCTCAATTTTTTTTTTCGTAAAAAAAAAAACTCAAAGTATTGAAAATGTGCAAAAAATAGTTTTGCGGGGGTACTTTTGAGGATGAAGATCCCCTCGCATTTTTGCTTCGCGTATAGTTCCTGAACCTCTCTATCTCTTGCCAAACTTAAAAACGTGGGCGGTTCTGGAAAATCTCATTATTTCGTCTTTAATGTCTTAGCCACAGACCCGCGACATTAGAATTGAAAACATTCCTAGGTGAAGCGCAGGCGTTTGAGGTATGGCTTCATAGTTGGACCCTTCAGGATAGACGACGACGGTTGAAATCACTGTCATTACCTCCCTCGTAGCTCCTTTTCTCTTTCTCTGGCCACCATGTTTCTGAGATGTATCCTCACGCCATTACTACTGGATGTAAATGAAGGTTCTTCCCATGTTTGGATTCTTGAACCCACTCCGTTTTAGCAATGGCGGCGTATTCAGAGCTCCGACTGACACTATTGTGACATGAGATTGAACTACACATGTCTTTTGAACTTCTATATCTGAATCTAAAAGATATGCGACTCACAAAAATCATTTTTATCATATTTATTTAAGTAATTTATCAAAATAAACTGTGAAGTACGATGATATTTTTTTATTAATATCTTAAACTTTTAATACAACACCTTACCATTAACATCCCTTATATTTTCGGTTAAATCTCTCTCTAAAACTCACCTCCCTCCTGCGTGGTGGTCCCTGTTTCCTCAGCTTCACCCGCGACCACTACTTTTTCAATCCCCCTTTGTAAATCTTCTTCGTCTTTCTTCACCATTTTGTACCTGATCGAGTTCGCTTCGCTTACAGTTCCTGAATCTCTATCTCTTGCCAAACTTAAAAACATGGGCAGTTTTGGAAAATCTCGTTATTTTGTCTTTAATGTCTTGCCGGAGACCCACGACATTATAATTGAGAACATTCCTAAGTGAAGCGCAGGCGTTTGAGGTATGGCTTCGTAGTTGGAACCTTCAGGATCGACGGCAGCAGTCGACATCGCTGTCATTATTCCTCCATCGTAGCTCATTTTCTCTCTCTGGCCACCATGTTTCCGAGATGTATCCTTGGGCCATTACTATTGGATGTAAATGAAGGTTCTTCCCTATGTTTGGATTCTTCAACAAACTCCGTTTTAGCAATGGCGGCGTATTCAGAGCTCTGACTGCCACTATTGTGACATGAGATTGAACTACCACTATTGTGACATGAGATTGAACTACGCATGTCTTTTGCCAATATGTTCTTATTAGTTGATAATTAATTGAAGTGTAATTGGGAATTTGAAATCTTTACTCTGAGGTAAAACAACTGATATCCTAAGATTCCACCTAAATTGGAAAACTCTGGAAGTTTTACAACATGAGCCATTGGAAATCAATTCTTTGGGAAAGGCCTTTGAGATTTAGGAGCAAGTATTAGTATGAAGTCATTCCCTGGCTATTTGAGTATTATTGGAGCAAGTCTTTGAGTATTAATTATCAAGTATTACTGGATCGTTTGAGTGACAACTTGGATCGTTCCCTGGCTATTTGAGTTTATGGGGAAAATTCAGATTCAGTTGAGTATACATGTTTGGTGGATGGTTTGCAAGGGTTTTTGAGGAATAGAAAATTTGAATCTTTAGATCTTCTAGCCAATGAGAATATTCAGTAAAGCCCCCAACAGTGGATGCTCTAAAACTGAGTTAAAAATACTTTCAGAGCATTTGCAGTATACATTTTAGGAGAATCTTCAACTCTCTTGCGAAGAAAAAGAAGTCAACAGGAATTTGTCTGTCCAACTGTACCCATAGATTTTGATGGAGAATGACCACAAGTCGACTATTGACTACCAATGCTGATTCAATCCAATAATGAAGGAGGTCTTCAAAAAGGAGGATGGAAATGGATAGTTGCTAGTGCAATTTATCTCATATCAGACATTGAGAGGGCAAGTCTAGAGTGTGTTCCTAAAAAAAAGGGGTTGTGACAGACATTACAAATGCAAATAATAAGTAGATACCTATAAGAACAGTTATTCGCTGAAAATTATTTATGAATTATAGGAAGCCAAACAAAGTTACCAAGAAAGATTATTTGCCTTTACTTTTTATTGATCAAATGTAAAATAGATCGACATGCCATGTATTTTATATCTTGTTGGATGGATACTCGGGCCACAATCTGATAACTATTTACCCCAAAGGACCAAGAAAAACTATATTTTCCTGCCCCTATGAGTAGTTTGCCTTAAGAAGTATGTCATTTCTGCTTTTCATAGCTCCAGCCACATATTTCCAAATGCATGATGCCAAGCCATAAGTAATAACATGGGTGAGTTTCCATTAGAGATATGAGATAGAAAGGGGTAATAAAATCAGGTAGCAGATCATACATCGATATGAAAAAAAAAAAAAAAGAAATGCAGATGGTAACCCTCAAAATATTAATGGGTAATTTTTTTTAATGAAAAGCTATTTCAAATACAGAGCAAAGAAGTTCCGTGGTATGTAGGTTATGTTTACTACATTGTGAGTAATCTTCTTCCACCATATTTGAATGCACGTCAAAGAAGAAATTTCTTCATTGTGTTAACTTTATCATAGGACGAGCCTTGCCTCTTCAAGCAAAGTTTCAGTCAAATGATAAGATGTACTCTAGAGGAGGAGGTTGAAGAAATCTTGTAGCATTGTCACTCATCAACTTACGTGACATTACGGAAGCGACAAGACTACAACAAAGGCACCTCAATCACGGTACCTTTGACTTTTAAAGATGCCCATGTTAGAGAACTAGATATATATCTAGGAGACATGAAATGGCCCATAACATTCTTTTGGAAGTGGAACAATTTAATGTGTGGGAATTAGACTTCATGGGATCATTTATTTCATCATATAATAATCATAAAATCTAGTAGCAGTCGATTATGAGTCAAAATTGGTCTAAGTAATGGCACTAACAACCAATGATTGATTGTATGATGGTCATAAGGTTTCTAAGGACAAATCTCTTGACCATATTTGGAACACCTTGAGGGATAATTAGCAACAAAGGCACTAAATTTTCTATAGTTCTTATAGCTAAAATTGAGTATTGGATGTGTTCAGTTGTTGCATGTAGTATATTCGTCCAGCAACATTAACAAGAAATGTTGGCTAAATGTGCATGCAACCCAGTAGTCTCTTCTTCTCTAGAAGTAGGCTCTCGATTGCAAAAGTTACAACACTTTCAAGGCCAAGTATCCTCAAGCCAAAAAAATGTTAAAAACCTTCAAGAAAAAAGGATATGAAATGCTACCTAGGACGATATGATGGAAATTCATTGTCCAAATAAGAGGAAATGATGAAGATGTTCTTTATGGCCAAGGATAATTTGGTATGTGATTCTTCGAGTGACTCAGAAGTTAATTTGATGAAAATGAACTAGCAGAAGTCTTTAAAGAATTGCATGAACAATTCACTATAATTAGGTCAAAATATAAATTGTTAAGCAAACCAATGATAATACAATAAAAAAACATGATAGTGGAGTTTCACTTTAGAATAAGAAGACAAGGGCATGAAGAATTAAAACAATGACTTGTATGGTAATTTGATTAAATTTGAAAATGGAAGTAAAAAGTTAAATATACTTCTAGGTAAGCAAAGCGTTATATTTGATAAAAGCCAATTTACGATATGAAACCAAATCAAAAGGAAAAGGGCATATAAAATTTTTTGCCAGGCCATCAATTTGTTACTGTTGCAATAAGATTGGTCATATATGTGATGACCCGAATGTGCACGTATGGTACGATGGCTGCACGAACTGGAACCCGGATGACGGTACGTCTGCGCGGGCGAACCGGAAGGTGACAGGTCGTAAAGAGGGGGTGGTCACAATCCCACATCGCTTGGGGAAGTATGAAACATATGTAAAGAGACCCTCCCAACATAGTAAGACGCGTTTTGGAGCACGATTGGCAACGGATCCCATAAGAACTCCGAAGTTAAAAGTGCTTCGGCGAGAGCAATCCCAGGTTGGGTGACCTTCCGGGAAGTTCTCGCCAAACAAAGCCGTGAGGGGAGGATATTGGGCTGCGGCCCAATCCCCAGAGCGGACAATATCTTGCTGGGAAAATGGCCGTTACAAATGGTATCAGAGCCTGTACCCAACCGGAAATGTGGTCAACGAGGACGTTGGGCCCCCGAGAGGGGGTGATTGTGATGACCCGAATGTGCACGTATGGTACGATGGCTGCACGAACTGGAACCCGGATGGCGGTACGTCCGCGCGGGCGAACCGGAAGGTGACAGGTCGTAAAGAGGGGGTGGTCACAATCCCACATCGCTTGGGGAAGTATGTGGAAATGAAACATATGTAAAGAGACCCTCCCAACATAGCAAGACCCGTTTTGGAGCACGATTGGCAACAGATCCCATAAGAACTCCGAAGTTAAAAGTGCTTCGGCGAGAGCAATCCCAGGTTGGGTGACCTTCCGGGAAGTTCTCGCCAAACAAAGCCGTGAGGGGAGGATATTGGGCTGCGGCCCAATCCCCAGAGCGGACAATATCTTGCTGGGAAAAGGGCCGTTGCAATATATCTTTTGTATATCCATTTAAAAATAATATCAATATTGTTGCTAAGATTAAATCGTAGGACCGTTTTAACCTTAGAATGAATGAATTAAGTTATTTAAACTTTTTTGCAAATTTACCTAAAATAATTTCTTCAAAATCACATTATAAATCTAACACAAAGCAAACAATATGCAAAGAGATGAATATTTAAGAGGGAAGGAAAGGCAAATACGAGATCTTAACATGGTTCGATTGAACTGCCTATGTACGTACTCTAACGCTCCCGCTTGAAAATTCAATTACACTAATACTTACCATCACAGTTGTGTGGGCATTCTTGTAACACCCGGTTTTACGGGATTTTATTATTCAAATAAATAATGGCATTTTTGTAAATATGACAAATTAAGTCTTTTTTGCGAACGAAAAGTTTTAATAGAGCCTTAATAATAAATTGAAATTAATGGTGAAATATGAAAATTTAGAGAAACCAAATCGTTAGATAAATAACGAAATAAGTAACAAAATAAATAGAAAATCAAATGGAGGGGCAACAAGTCAAATTATAATAAAAACACAAAAACCTCTTCCCCTCCTCCCCTTTCACAATTTTCTCCCCAAAAAGCTTCTCCCTGGCAATTTTTGCTTCTCTCTCGCGCGATTCTTCTTCCGGCGACCAACACTCCTCCGATCGACTTCTGTTTTTCACGTTTTCTTCTCCAATCCCGACCCTAGGTAAGAATCTACTGTTTTGGAGCTTTAGATTTCGCTTTCTAGAGTTTAAACAATTAGTGTAACATCTGGCTTTACAGAATATTAATATTTTAATATATATGACATTTTTGATAAATATGTCAAATCAGGTTTGTTTTGCGAAAAGAAAGCGTTATTACGATCCTAATAATTAATATGGATTTTAAGAAAATTTTGAGAATTTTAGGAGTTGTAATGCTAATTTTACGAGAATTACGTTTATCGTAATATAAAGGACGTTTTAGTAAAAATAGTAAACGAGGTCCGATTTGTGAACGGACAGTTTTAAAAGGACCCTGACAATGAGTTGAGGTCATTGGCGAAATAAGGATATTTGAAGAAACTGAATCGTTGGACAATTAACAAAACGAGCGACGAAACAAATAGAAAACAAAGAAAAGGGCAAAATAGTAATTTACAAAGTCAAATTTTATTAAATAACAAATCTCCTTCTTCTCCTCTCCCTCATTTCACGATCTCCTTCCCTTCCCGCTGCGATTTCCCTCTCTCCTCAATGGCGTTCTCCTCTCCGTCAACGATTCGTCCTCCGTTCGTCCTCTGTTCTTCACGTTTTCTTCCCCAAACTCGATTCTAGTTAAGGTTCTATGATTTTGGAAAGTTTATTCGTAGTTTTCACGAAGTTTAACGATCAAGGTTTCGTTAAAAAACGCGAGTTAGATTTAGAAATCGTTAGGTTTACTGTATTTACGAATATAATGGAAGTATCGAGCGTTATTGGGCGAAGTTAGATTGATTTGTGAGCAGTTTTAGGGTTTGCGGATATTTGAGATTTGAGAAATCTCCATTAATGGAGTTTTGGAAGTTCACGAGCATGAATTGCTCGATAAAATGTCTCAAAGAGTTAAGTTAGAATTTTAGGAAAATTTCCTTAGTTAAGGTTTCGTTAAATTTAGACATTTAACGGTTTAATCTCGTTTTAATGACAATTGTTGTGAAATTGCCTTAGGTGAACAACGCTCGTGGACTGAGCTAGCTGGCTCAGTGGTACTCCTCATTCGTAGCCCTTGAGCTTGTCCCTGAGGGCAAGGGTTCGAGTGGGGGGGAAGGCAAAAACCCACTGCAGGGGGTGGGAAGATCGTGAGTACACGTGGACGGCCCTGAGGGGACACACGTGGCAGTGATGCGCGGCTTCTGGCCTCGCCGGTGCTGGGCCTTCTGGGCCTAAGGGCTGTGGGCCTGGACCGGGGGGTGTGGCCGTTACAAAAAAGGCGGGCTCAGTGGTACTCCTCATTCGTAGCCCTTGAGCTTGTCCCTGAGGGCAAGTGTTCGAGTGGGGGGGAAGGCAAAAACCCACTGCAGGGGGTGGGAAGATCGTGAGTACACGTGGACGGCCCTGAGGGGACACACGTGGCAGTGATGCGTGGCTTCTGGCCTCGCCGGTGCTAGGCCTTCTGGGCCTGAGGGCTGTGGGCCTGGACCGGGGGGTGTGGCCGTTACAAAAAAGGAACCCTTGCCCTCAGGGACAAGCTCAAGGGCTACGAATGAGGAGTACCACTGAGCTAGCTAGCTCAGTGGTACTCCTCATTCGTAGCCCTTGAGCTTGTCCCTGAGGGCACGGGCACACGTGGCAGTGATGCGCGGCTTCTGGCCTCGCCGGTGCTGGGCCTTCTGGGCCTGAGGGCTGTGGGCCTGGACCGGGGGGGGGGGGGGAAGGCAAAAACCCACTGCAGGGGGTGGGAAGATCGTGAGTACACGTGGACGGCCCTGAGGGGACACACGTGGCAGTGATGCGCGGCTTCTGGCCTCGCCGGTGCTGGGCCTTCTGGGCCTGAGGGCTGTGGGCCTGGACCGGGGGGTGTGGCCGTTACAAAAAAGGAACCCTTGCCCTCAGGGACAAGCTCAAGGGCTACGAATGAGGAGTACCACTGAGCTAGCTAGCTCAGTGGTACTCCTCATTCGTAGCCCTTGAGCTTGTCCCTGAGGGCAAGGGTTCGAGTGGGGGGGAAGGCAAAAACCCACTGCAGGGGGTGGGAAGATCGTGAGTACACGTGGACGGCCCTGAGGGGACACACGTGGCAGTGATGCGCGGCTTCTGGCCTCGCCGGTGCTGGGCCTTCTGGGCCTAAGGGCTGTGGGCCTGGACCGGGGGGTGTGGCCGTTACAAAAAAGGCGGGCTCAGTGGTACTCCTCATTCGTAGCCCTTGAGCTTGTCCCTGAGGGCAAGTGTTCGAGTGGGGGGGAAGGCAAAAACCCACTGCAGGGGGTGGGAAGATCGTGAGTACACGTGGACGGCCCTGAGGGGACACACGTGGCAGTGATGCGTGGCTTCTGGCCTCGCCGGTGCTAGGCCTTCTGGGCCTGAGGGCTGTGGGCCTGGACCGGGGGGTGTGGCCGTTACAAAAAAGGAACCCTTGCCCTCAGGGACAAGCTCAAGGGCTACGAATGAGGAGTACCACTGAGCTAGCTAGCTCAGTGGTACTCCTCATTCGTAGCCCTTGAGCTTGTCCCTGAGGGCAAGGGTTCGAGTGGGGGGGAAGGCAAAAACCCACTGCAGGGGGTGGGAAGATCGTGAGTACACGTGGACGGCCCTGAGGGGACACACGTGGCAGTGATGCGCGGCTTCTGGCCTCGCCGGTGCTGGGCCTTCTGGGCCTGAGGGCTGTGGGCCTGGACCGGGGGGTGTGGCCGTTACAGGATGCTTGGTTTCTGGATAGTAAACGTACAAATGTTTTAATGTTGCTCGTTTTATGAACTATTTACTGAAATTGTTGGTGACTTAAATTTCATAGGGAAATGTTTAGTTTTTAAACGGATCCACGCAGTTTGTTTTCACGAAAATTTACTACGTTTTTATATATATCTCGAGTCGGTTTTTTAGTAAGATTATGAAGGATGTACGAGTGTCAGGTGACTTTATGTTGAAATGGGTTGTTGTGATGTATGTAGTGTTTAGAGGTAAATTGATGAAGGAAAAATGGTGAAGGAAGAGTTGTGTGTGTGAAGTGTGCAGGGGATTGAAGGGAAAAGGGAGGATGAAAGGAGGCAGCTCACTAGATAAAAATCCAGAGAGCTTGCCGATCGATCGCTAGGGAGGGCGATCGATCGGACATCTTTGGCTACGCTATGGAAGAAATTCCAGAGCGTGTGCCAATCGATCACCTGGTGAGGGCGATCGATCTGCTAAGATCGATCGCCCCCCTTATTTTTACACAGCCGATCGATCGGCTGTCTAATGGCTGATCGATCAGCCATGCATTTCATGGGCAAAATGCCCTGTTTGCCCTCGGTTCAATTGGCCGATGGTTTTACCTGTGTTTTAATGTTTTCTTCAAATGATTTTCAAGATAATTTAAATGAATTAGACTTTGATTTAAAGCTTTTGAAGTCGAAATTACTTAGTGCACAAAAAGAAAAAAAAAAAAAATTCACGGGAATTTAAGGGTATTAAAATTAGGGAATTTAAAGGATATAGTATTTGTAACACCCGATTTTACGGGATTTTGTAATTCCAATAAATAATGGTATTTTTATAAATATGTCAAATTAAACCCGTTTTGCGAATGAAGAGTTTTAATGGAGCCTTCATAATAAATTTGAATTTATGGAGAAATAAGAAAATTTAGAGAAAACAAATCATTAGTTTAATAACGAAATATGTGGAAGAATAAATAGAAAATCATAAGGAAGGGCAAATAGGTATTTTTGTAAACTAAAATTTTAATAAAAATCACAACTCCTCTCTTTCTCCTCACACTTATGCGATCTCTCTCTGCATTCTCTCCCTCTCCTCGCGCGATTCTGCTCTCCCTCACGCGGCTCTCTCCTCCGACGATTTCTCCTCCTCCAAACATAACAATTTCCTCACGTTTTCTCCCTCAAACCCGACCTTAGGTATGAATCTATAGTTTTGGAGTTTTAGATTTCAATTTCTAGGGTTTAAAACGATTAGGGTTCGTTAGGGTTTTTGTTGAAAACGTGAAATAGAGTTTGAAATCGACAGGTTTACCTTATTTATGGCTCTAATGGGCGTATTTATGGTTGTTGGTAAGAGTTAGTTGAATTAATGAGGGTTATTGAGGTTTTGAGTGATTAGGAAGTTTTAAAAACTCCATTAATGGAGGTTTGGAAATTCACGAGCACGAGTTGCTCGATAAAATGCCTCAACGAATTAAATTAGAGTTTTAGGAAATTTTCTTTAGCTAGGAGTTTGTAGTTTTCGAGATTTAAAGGTTTAAACTCGATTCTAAATGACAATTGTTGTGAATTGCCTTAGGTGAACAACGTTCGTGGACGGAGCTTGAATTGCAACAGACGCGAGGTAAATCTCTGTGACTCGTTTGGCCGATTGGCTTACACCATAATATTTGTGTTGATCGAGGAAATTGGAGATGTAGAAATGTGTTGGGTAAATAGGTTGGGTAGTTAGTTTAGATTTGGTTAAGTTGTTGAATGTTTAAGTTCATTGTTTGCGTGTTTGATTTCGTTATGTCATTGTACTCATGCACACATCATGGTTTTATAAAAAGCACGAAAAATAAATTTCTATGCATGTTTTTACAAAACAAAAAGGTAAATGAATGTAATGATGGTCACGTCGGTGGCGGTGGTTCAGACATGGCTGTCAAATGAAACATGTTTTCCCCCTGGTTAGATACGAGGGGCTATCCAATCGACGGATGTGTCGCTCCTATTTAGCGAGAGTGAAGCCCCGGTGACATAAATGAAATGTATAGCTAAAAGGTAGGATGCATGATTTATGAACTGTACATGCATAGCATTCACGTGCATTTACTGAGCCTCTAGCTCACATTTTATTTCTATGGTGTAGGTGACTTCGATATAGGTGAGGACGATGTTTCTCCGCCCGAAGTCTAAGGAGGTTGAAGAAGAATGCTCGCGGGAGTGTGCTGGCGCGATCGGTGCTTATTTTGACCTGTGGAGACGTAGGTAAATGTTTTGGGAAATTGATAGATAGGAATATAGGAAATTGTATAGTTGAACATTTTAGGATACTTGGATCTGGATGGATATTGTATAGTATTTTGTAATGTTTTTGATATTTTCAAACAGGGAGAAATGTTAAACTTTTAAACGGAACCACGCAGTTCGTTTTTATGAAATTTGATTATGTTTAAGTGTGTTTTGTGTCGGGTTCTGAGTGATTGTGGGGGAGCGTGAATTGTACATTGGTTGAAGGTTGTTATGAAATGTTTAGAGGCAATTGATGAAAGGAAAATTGAGAAGTGTTTGAGTATGTGCAGGGAAATTGATGGGAGAAAGAAGTGAGGGGCAGCTCTCTGGAAAATTGGATTCCAGAGGGCTTGCCGATCGATCGCTAGGGAGGGCGATCGATGGCCCCTCTTTGGTTTCTTTGGTCATGCTCTGGAAGAAATTCCAGAGCGTGTGCCGATCGAGCGCCTGTATGGGTGATCGATCGGCTGGTTGGTAATCGATGGGCGATCGATCGCCCATATGTGGGGCGATCGTTCGCCCCAAAATTTTATACAATAGCTGATCGATCGGCTGAATTGGCTGATCGATCGGCCATGGATTTTCATGGGCAAATGCCCTTTCTGCCCCCCGATTCCTTTGGCCGAAGTTTTAATATGTTTCTTTAATATTTTTAATTAATTTTTCAAAGAAATTTCAACACTTATTTTAAGATATTTTCTTTAAATGGTTTTAAGTACGTTTTAATTTGAATTAGAGGTTTAAAAAGAAAAATTTATACGGAAAATTAAGGGTACAGAATTAGGGTCGCTACAGTATTAAGGGTCGTTACAGTTATGGTATTAGAGCCCCCGGGTTTTAAAATCAGTTCTGTAGACTGCTCGACTGCACAGTCACTACGCGGACATCCTTCTTCAACTGTAAGTACGTTTAAATGCTTTATTTGATTTCAATTTTCTTAGGATTATTTTTTTTAACTTTTATTGGAGCTATAGAAAAATGGTTCGAGCGAGAGACGTTAGGGACTAAGCCCTGGATAGTTTGACAGATTTGTTGGATCGTCAGACCCAGCATATGGACAGGCAAGCACAACAGATCGAGAGCCTAGTGAACCGTGAAAATCAGAGAGCCGGGGATATAGTAGTTCCAGACAATCACATCATGGAGAGGTTCCAAAAGCTACGGCCTCCAGTATTCAACGGACAATCTACGAACCCCTCTATTGCTGAGGAGTGGGTTCGAATGATGGAGGATATGTTGGCTTACGCTAAAGTGGAGAATGCTGAGAAGGTCACATGCGTCACTTTCCACCTGGCATTGGATACCCGATTTTGGTGGGATTCAATTAAGGCGTCTACGGACGTGACATTGATGAGGTAGGAACGATTTAAGACCGTATTCTTTGATAAATACTTCAGCCATACTGTGAGAGCGGCAAAAAGAGCAGAGTTCACGCAGCTGAAGCAAACCAGTACAGTTGCGGAGTATATTAGGAAGTTTGAGGCTTTATCTCGATTTGCATCACGCTTAGTCAGCGATTTATGGATGGACTAAATCCGGAGATTCGAAAGAATATCATAGTATCTGGCATTTTAGACGTGCCCTATGAGGACATCACGGCGAGAGCCTTGGAGTTTGAGGCTGCGGAATTGACTTGTGTGAAGCCAAGGGAGCCAAGTAAGGGCTTCTTTTGAGAGATCCAGCCTCAGTTACAGAATAGAGGTTGGCAACAAAAAGGACAATCGCCGGTACAACAACAAAGAGGAGTCAAGAGACCATTTGAAGGAGGTAATGACCGGGGCAAAGAAAAACAAGTACAGGGGACTACTCAAATGCCTTGGTGCCTTAAATGCCAGAAGGAGCATAGCGGTGAATGCCAAATGGGCACAGATAGATGTTTCCGGTGTGGAGAGACAGGCCATTTTGTTAAAGATTGCCTGAAGCTGGGCTGAGAACAGCCAGACAAAGACCAGAGGAGAGTTATGCCAAGGATCTTCGCCTTTATCGAGCCTGGTGACGTCGACGACGAGGCTCAGCCATATGTTATAGCAGGTACTATCTCAGTCGTGGGTGTACCAGTATTTTCATTGATAGACACGGGAACTACGCACTCCTTCATTTCAACTGCTTGCATGACTAGATTGGGGTTAGCGTCTGAGTTAGCAGAGTATGAGTATAGAGTGATGCTGCCTTCGGGAGCGCATATGCAGTCTGATCATATTTTCTAGGGCAATGTCGTCTCGGTGGGGAATAACACACTATACGTCCGGTTGATAGTTATGGGTATAGAGCGGTATGATCTAATTTTGGGAATGGACTGGCTGTCACGCCATTTTGCTACCATTGACTGCCAATCCGAGTTAGTAACTTTTCGACCCCCGGATAAAGAAGAGTTTTCATATCAGGCGATGAATAGGTCGAGTGGGTCGTCTACTTCTTATTCCATGAAGGTCCGAGAGCAATTTAGAGGTGAATGCTCAGTTTATCTGGCTACAGTAGTTAATACTCAGTTGCTTAGCAGGGTAAAGCCAGAAGACCTTCTGGTGGTTAGAGAATTTTCTGAGATCTTCCTCGACGATCTTCCCGGATTACTGCTAGATAGAGAGATCGAGTTTACTATTGATGTTTATCTAGGCTCAGGGCCTGTATCGAAGAATCCGTACAGGCTGGCACCTGCTGAATTAAAGGAGCTGAAGTCTCAGTTAGAAGAGTTGTTAGACAAGGGGTTTATTCGACCCAACTTTTCTCCTTGGGGTGCGCCAGTTCTGTTCGTCAAGAAGAAAGATGGGACTCTCCAGATGTGTGTCGATTACAGGGAGTTGAATAAGTTAACAGTGAAGAATAAGTATCCACTGCCCCGAATCGATGACCTATTTGATTAACTGCAGGGCGTCCGAGTATTTTCGAGAATTGACCTATGTAACACCCGACATTTTCAGCCAGGTGATTTTCTTAATGGAATTAACTGTCACCTTTATTGTTGATCTTTAATTTAAATTTTAATGCCTAAGCTTATTTGGTTTCTATTTGTGTGGTGGCAGAACCGTAATTAAGAGAGATTTTATTTAGTATAAAAAGAAAATGGAAACCTTAAACCTCACTTAAACCCCACTGTAGTCGACATTCTCTCTCGGCGATTCCCGTGCTTCCAGAGCTCTTTCTCTGCCGGCGACTCCCTCTTTGGCAATCGATTCCTCCAGCCTCCACTCCGATAACCTACATTCGAGGTAAGATTTAGACAACGTAGTTGCCGAGTAATTATTTGGAACTCTGTTTTCAGCTAGAACCCAATGTTTCAAGATTCTTCAATGGCCGAATAATAGGAACATTTATAATCGGTGTTTGGTAATAGAATTCCTGATTCGAATATGGACTTTAAGATAATCAACTGGAACTAGTGGTTAAGTTGAATTAGGCTATTTTAGATTTTGGAAACTTAGTCCACACACAAGGTGCTTGGCTGAAAGGACTCAGGAATACAGATTCTAGGATGACATTTAGTTAGGACTTTTCTAGCTTTGATTTCAGAATATTTAGGATCTATTTTAACTCTGAAATGTGAAATGATATCAGGTGAAGAAGTTTGAAGTGTAGTGCATGAATTTGCTAAGGAAGCCAGGTAAATGAATGTATTAAGATTTTCGGCCATTAGGGCCCTACATCTTAAGGGTACTAAATTAGTTATGTGTTTGATGTTTGTTTTAAGTTAGTAATATGGTTTGTACTTGGATGATTTACGGATGTTTGAGAACTATGTTATGTGATGTTCTGATAGAGTCTATGAAGTCAATTGTCTAGTATGATATTTTCCATAATCTGATGATTTAAGAACATTCATGTCATGCATCATGATTTACTTCTCAAGCATATGAAAATGATTTATGAGCATGTTTTCCCCCATGAACAAGATATGAGAATGAATATGAAACTTATGCAACCGGATTAAGTGAGGGTTGGAGGCGGTTTGGCGTATGTCACTGTCCAAAGAGAAGGACCATGAATACGGCCCGAAAGGGACTATGTACACTTGCACTGTCATCCCTACTTTACGGCACAAATTCTCCCTTAATCCATATGATGAAAGTGATGAACAAGAACACGAATAAGAACAAGAAAAGAGCATGAAACGAACATGATCATGATTTTCTTGCAACTATGCATTCACGTATACATGTTAGTATTGCATTCCTTACTAAGCATTAGGCTTATAGTTTAAACCTTATGATGTAGGTGACGAAATATCAGGTGAGAATTCCAAAGTTAATGAAGATGTCTAAGTTTGGTTGCTGGAAGGTGTTCAGGGAGCAATTCTGTGGCTGGATGGCGAACAAGACCCCCTGGTTAATGCTCTTATGATTTTAGTGATGATTATGAATATGGAAGTCTAAGTAGGATGAGATTATTTTAAAATATCGAGCTTTTGAAATTGTCTGGTTTAATTACTGAGTCTGAGAATGTTTATAAGGATATAGAACGACTTATTTTAACTAAGTCTTCCGCTACAAGAATTCTGGATGAGTCTCTGATTTTCATTTATAAGAGTGATGAGTCAATGAAGTTAGAAGTCTGTGTATATTTATGTCCACCGATAGCTGTACTCTATCGGAAGATGTTAGGAATTTGCATCCACCGATAGATGTTCTCTATCGGAAGATGTATGAGTTTGCATCCACCGATAGATGTTCTCTATCGGAAGATGTCTTAAAAGAACACATGGATTGCACATGTCTATCGGTAGATGTTGTGTATTTCAAATACCGGATGATGTAAGTGTTGTTTTGTCGTCGAGTGATCGGGCGATGTACGAATCGTTTTGTCGTTTAGTGATCGGTAGATGTAGTGTATTTCAATTACCGGATGACGTAGATGTTGTTGTCGTTTAGTGACCGAGTGATGTTTAATGAGTCACGAGAGATGCACGTGCCCACCAGAAGATGTCTTCTATTGGGCAACGATAATTGAGTCATGCAGAGTACACGTGACAAATCGTAAGAGGTACACTCTGTTAGCCGATGCATGCAAACTCATGCAAACCTGAGCAGAATAACGTCGAATAATCTGGGGGCATTTCTTTCCTGCCTGAATTTGTTATAGAACTGATGACTGTGTATGGTCGCTCGACTATGTGAACGAATATGTTGTTAGTTTTAAGAGGAAGTCAAGTTCGATGAATCTAGTTTCTGTCTGTTATGTTAAAGTCCTTAAGTTCTGTTGAGGAAAGGTAAAAAAAAATAATACAAAGGGGACCTTAGTGTAAAGTGGTCGAAGGGTGAAAGATCTAAAGAGATGAGGGTAAATATGAATTTAAGAGGTTAAGTTATGAATTACATGGCGACTCCAACTTGGGTCGTTACAACCTACGCTCGGGTTATTATCAGTTGAAGATCCGAAGAGAAGATATTCAAAAGACTGTATTCCGAACGAGGTATGGACATTACGAGTTTATGGCAATGTCTTTTGGAATTACCAATGCTCCTGCAGCGTTTATGGATTTGATGAACTGCGTTTTTAAGGAGTATTTAGACAAGTTTGTCGTCGTCTTCATCGATGACATCTTGGTCTATTCAAAGACAGAGGAAGAGCACGAGGAGCACTTGCGAATTGTTCTGAGGATTCTGTGCCAACATCAATTGTACCCGATGTAACACCCGAGAAATTTTCTACAGAATATTTCTGCTAAGTGTATAGAATCCACTTAGTATCTCAGAGATTTACCAAACGAAGTAAAAAGAATTGTGAATCCAAAATGCGAAATTGAAAGACGGAATTAAGGGGAGATTAAAACGTATACGTTTGTGAATTAGTAAATTTGGGTTTAATATTTAATTAAGAAAGGAAAATAGGAAGCTTGTTAAAGAAGCCTCCACTATCCCTTAAGCCAAACACCCCCCATTCTTTTTTTCTCTCCTTTCTCCTCTTCCTCCACGTGAAACCCACTTTCAGCATATCATTTCTTTCCTCATCTCCTTCTCTCCTTCTTCAACAAGGAACCAGAAGCTTTTCCCCCTCCCTCCACGAAATTTCCTTCCTTCTTCCTACACCATTTTCTCCTCTTCAGCGTAGGTTTCTCCTCCCTTCTTTGCTTGATTTTGAAGACAAACACATTTCTCTCTCTAGGGTTTGGTTTAGAAAAGAAATCCTCACCCCTCCTCAAGCTTCAAGGTTAGTTCTCTTGCATTTTCTTGTTTTAATATGATCGTCTTTGGATATTGATGATAGATTGGAGAGGAAAATGCATTTAGTGTTTATTATGGTGAAGTATGTTGGTGGATGTTGGCATTTGTGATGAATGCACAAAAATGGGAGATTCCTTAGTGAATGTTCTCTCTTATTCAGTCTTCAAACATGTTAAATAATTATGCTAAATGTTGAATTAGAAAAGGTTTGAGTTTGGTAAAGTTTTGATGAAAGTTTGAAATTTTAAATTAAGAGCAGGGCAGGTTTGGTTTTAATCTATTTCGGCTAAGTTATTTTGTTTAGTTTATTAAATGGATTTCAATACAAGAAACTAGACATCTTAAGGTTTACATGACATCTTGAACCATCGAATTCAGACCTATATTCAATTTATTACGAAATTTTGAAGTTGGTTGAAAGTTTGATAAAAACTAGAATTTAAAGTTATGTGCAGAGCAGTTTCGGGTTTCTCAATTTTTGGTAAATCTATCGACTTCCATTTTAAAAACTATTTTGGTATGTTAAACTAGACACTTTAAGAAAGTCATAGCCTTTGGAATCAAGTCGTTTTGATAAGTTTAGAAAAAGTTATGAATTTTCAAATTTAGGACAAAGTTTTAAGGAATCTTTTAAGGGCAGTTTTGGTTTCGAATTTTATGCCATTTATCGAGTTGGGTTTTTTGATAAATGACTTTACCATGTTAAACTAGACTCTTTAAGGATTCAATAGCACTTTGAACTATCAAATTTGGACAAGTATTGGATTTGTTACGAATTATGGAAGTTGGACAAATGTTAGTCAATTTTTGTGTAATTCCGAGATTTTGAATTGATGCTTGAAGTTTATATTGTGAACTTGTATTTATTGTTAGGTTGTTTGAATTGACGAGATTAAGGCATTTGGACTCCGAGCATGTGTTGCTAAGTACACGAGGTAAGTCTTCGTGATTTGTTTGGCCAGTTTGGCCTACACCATAAGAATGTATTTGAATTGAGGAATTAGGGATGTAACGTGTTTCGGGTAATTAGATTGGGTAGTTAGGCTACTTTAAGTTATAGAATGTTTAGTGTTTGTTAATTGTTTTATAATTGTTTCTATTGTTGTATTCTGCACGTCCATGCATCATGTTTTTCGAATAAGCATGCAAAATGAATTTTCAAGTATGTTTTTCATGAAAAGGATAATGAAAAGGTATAAATGTACGTAATAATGGTGCTTTCGAGGTGGTGGTTCAGACATGGCTGTCAGATGAAGCATGTTTTCCCTCGGGTAAATACGAGGGGCTATCCAATCGTCGGATGTGCCGCTCCTATCTACTGAGAGCGAAGCCCCGGTGACGTCTGAAATGAAATGAATAGCGAAAAAGTAGGATGACTGTATGATTTTAAGCATTGCATACGCATAGCATTCATCTGCATTTACGTAAGTTTACTGAGCCCTTTAGCTCATAGTTTAATTCTATGGTGTAGGTGATTTTGAGACAGGTGAGGACGACGTTCCTCCACCCGAAGTATGAACACGTTGATGGAGGATGGCACGTGGGAGTGCGCTGGCAGTCGGTGCAAATTTTGACCCGTGGGTATATAAGTAAATGTTTTTGGGATTTTGATAGATAGAAATATAGGAAAATTGTATAGTGGAACCATATTAGGATGTTTGGCATCTGGATAGATAATGTATAGTATTTTTTCGTGTTTTTGATATTTTCAAACAGAGGGAGTTGTTCAATTTTTAAACAGAACCACGCGGTTCGTTTTTATGAAATTTGGTTACGTTTTAAATATGTTTTGGGTCGGTTTTTGAGTGAGACTACGAAGGATGTGTGAGTAAGTTTGGTTGAAGTGTTTAGTATGTTTTATTATGTTGTTTGGCGTTGGAGTTGAAGGAAAGGGTAAAGAAGTGATGAAGTGTGCAGGGGAAAGAAGGAGAAAAGAATTGAGGCAACTCTCTGGAACAAATTCCAGAGAGTATGCTGATCGATCGCCAGGGAGGGCGATCGATTGGCGCCTCAATGGTAACTTCTCTGGCTTTTCCAGAAAATTTGCCGATCGATCGACTGAAGCCGTATGAGCAAAATCCACAGGCGATCGATCAGCTATGAAGAGAAGAAAAGGGGCGATCGATCATGGCGATCGATCGCCTGCGAGAAATCGCCACAGCCGATCAATCGGCCATGAAAATTTCGGGCAGTTGCTCTTTTTGCCCTCGGTTCCTTTGGCTGATTGATTCTCCTATGTTATTATATTTTCTTTAAATGGTTTTGATGATGTTTTAATTGATTTAGAGGTTTAAAAAGAAAAATTTTTACGAGAAATTAAGGGTAAAGAATTAGGGTCGTTACACCCGAAGTTCTCTAAATACGAGTTTTGGCTAGATCGAATTAGTTTTCTCGACTATATCATATTTCAAGAGGGAATTTTAGTGGATCAGACTAAGGTTGAAGTTGTTAGGGATTGGCCGCAGCCTAAGAATGTGCGTGAAGTACGCGGGTTTCTCGGATTGGCTGGATATTACAGGAAGTTCATCGAGGGATTTTCAAAGATCACAGTCCCTCTTTCGCGTTTGACCAGGAAAAATAAAATGTTTGTATGGTCTGCTGCATGTGAAAAGAGCTTCAATGAGCTAAAACAAAAGTTAACTACAGCACCAGTTTTAACGTTGCCAGTTGAAGGCGATAAGTTCAGTATTTACTGCGATGCCTCAAAGATCGGGCTTGGGTGTGTATTGATGCAAGAGGGTAGAGTCATTGCGTATGCTTCTCGGCAGTTGAAGCAGTATGAGCAAAGTTATCCGACACACGATCTTGAGCTTGCAGCGGTTGTCTTTGCGTTAAAAATCAGGAGACACTATCTGTATGGGCAGCAGTGTGAAGTGTTCTCAGATCACAGGAGCTTAAAACATTTGTTTACGCAGAAATAACTGAATATGCACCAAAGAAGGTGGTTGGAGTTCGTTGAAGATTATGACTTTGAGATTAAATACCACCCAGGGAAGGCAAATAAAGTCGCAGACGCCTTGAGCCGAATGCCTGCTACGAGTCGGCCTTCGCTTGCATCAATGTCGGTATTGCCAAGGTCTGAGATTGAGAGGTTTGATGTGGGGATTGTGGCCGAGTTGTCCACTATGCTCACGAACATTTCTTTTAGGCCGACAATAATTGACAAACTCCGAGAAGCTCAGAAGGAAGACTTGGAGTGTGAGAGATATTGATTGAGCATGACATTTGAGGACCCGTCCGATTTCAGCTTGTCGGATGATGGCATATTGAGATTCAGACATAGGTGGTACGTGCCTAACGAAGAGGAGTTGAAGAGAGAGATCTTAACCGAGGCACACTCCTCGGCATACTCAGTGCATCCAGGGAGCACGAAAATGTATAGAGACCTGAGACAACACTTCTGGTGGCCGAATATGAAGAGGGAGATTGCCAGTATGTGGAAACTTTCCTTGTTTGTCAACAGGTTAAGGCAGAACACCAAATGCCAGACGGAACTTTACAGCCACTGCCGATTCCGGAGTGGAAATGGGAGCAGATCTCTGCGGATTTCATAGTTGGACTCCCGAGAACAACGAAAGGGCACGGTGACATCTGAGTGATAGTGGACCGTTCGACAAAGTCGGCCCACTTTCTATCAGTGAAGATGACCTATTCTATGGATCAGCTTGCCGAACTGTATGTGCAGGAGATCGTCAGATTACACGGAGTACCCGTTTCGATTGTAACCGATAGAGATGCCAGGTTTACTTTGAAATTTTGGAAGAGTCTGTATACGGCGATGGGAACTCAGCTAAATTTCAGCACAGCGTTTCATCCTCATACTGACGGACAGACAGACAGAACAAATCAGATTCTTGAGGATATGCTCAGAGCTTGCGTGCTGGAATTTCAGGGCTCGTGGAGCCGGTATTTGCCCTTGATTGAGTTCTCGTACAACAACAGCTTCCAGGCTACGATTGGCATGGCTCCGTACGAAGCACTTTATGGTCAGATATTTTACAGCAAACAGCGGAGAAGATTGTTGTTATCAGACAACGTATCGAGGTAGCACAGAGCCACCAAAAGAGCTATGCTGACACTAGACGGAGGGACTTGGAGTTCGATGAGGGTGATGAGGTTTATCTTAAAATTTCTCCGTTTAATGGCGTTATGCGGTTCAGAAGAAGAGGCAAGTTAAACCCTCGTTATGTGGGGCTCTTTCCTATTTCGAAGAGGATCGGGACTATGGCGTACAGGTTACAGCTTCCAACGTCCATGGAAGGTATTCACGATGTGTTTCACGTGTCCATGCTCAGAAAATGCGTGCGTGATCCATCACACATCATAGAGACAAGAGAGATCGAGGTGCAACCAACACTGACCTATGTGGAGAGGCCAGTGCGGATTCTAGAGTACTCTATCAAGGTGTTGCGCAATAAGAAGATCCCGCTGGTAAAGGTCCTCTGGAGGAATCACGATGTAGAGGAAGCTACTTGGGAGAGACAGCAGAATATGTTGTCGAAGTATCCTGAACTGTTTGTATAATTAAATTTTGATGACAAAATTTTAATTAAGGTGGATGGAATGTAACACCCGATTTTACGGGATTTTATTATTCCAATAAATAATGGTATTTTTGTAAATATGTCAAATTAAATCCGTTCTGCGAATGAAAAGTTTTAATGGAGCCTTAATAATAAATTAGAATTAATGCTGAAATATAAAAATTTGGAGAAACCGAATCGTTGGATAAATAACGAAATAAGTAACGAAACAAATAGAAAATCAAATGGAGGGGCAATAAGGTAATTTGACAAGTCAAATTATAATAAAAACACAAAAACCTCTTCCCCTCCTCCACATTCATGATTTTCTCCTCAAAAAGCTTCTTCTTGGCGATTTTTGCTTCTCTCTCGCACGATTCTTCTTTCGGCGACCAGCACTCCTCCGATCGACTTTCATTCTTTACGTTTTCTTCTCCATTCCCGACCCTAGGTAAGAATCTACTGTTTTGGAGCTTTAGATATCGGTTTCTAGAGTTTAAGCAATTAGGGTTCGTTTAGGGTGTTGTTAAAAACGTGAAATAAGGCTTGAAATCGATAGGTTTACCGTGATTATGGCTCTAATGGGCATATTGATGGTCGTTGGTAAGAGTTAGTTGAATTAATGAGGGTTGTTGAGGTTTTGGGTAGTTGGAGGTTTTAAAAACTCCATTAATGGAGGTTTAGAAATTCACGAGCACGAATTGCTCAACAAGTTAAATTAGAGTTTTAGGAAATTTTCTTTAGCTAGGAGTTTTGTAGTTTTTGAAACTCAATGGTTTAGACTCGATTTTAATTACGATTGTTGTGAATTGCCATAGGTGAATAATGCTCGTGGACGGAGCTTAAATTGCAACGGACGCGAGGTAAGTCTTCGTGACTTGTTTGGCCGATCCGGCCTACACCTTGGATGAGCTTTATTGATCGAGGATAATTGGAGAAATTCTTGTTTAGTGTAGGTTGGAAGGGTAGTTAGGATAATTGCATGTTAGAACATTTTTTTATTAGGTTCTATGTATGGTTTGTTCTTTTCTTTATGTTTATGCTCAAATTCATGTTCATGCATCATGTTTTATGAACCGGCACGAAAAATGAATTTTCGCATATGTTTTCATGAAAAGAAACGCCTAATAAAAAGATATGAAATGCATGTAATCCCGGTCACGTTGGGGTGGGGTTCAGACATGGCTGTCCTGAGGGGAGGAGCATGTTTTCCCCCTATAGATGGAAAGGGCTATCTAACCGCGAGCTGTGCCCTCTCTATCTGGTGAGTCAATCCCCGGTGACACCTCCCGCTATGTAACTAAATATTGAAAAAGAGATGCATGTTTTTACAAACCCTGCACGCATAACATGCATTTACATTTACGTAGATTTATTGAGCCTTTAGCTCATAGTTTATTTTCTATGGTGTAGGTGACTTCGATACAGGTGAGGACAACGTTCCTCCGCCCGATGTATAAGCAGGTTGAAGAAGAATGCTCGTAAGGGTGTGCTGGCGCAGTCGATGCTATTTTGACCCGTGGGGATGCGTAAGTATTTTGGGTTAAAAATGGGTTGACGGGTGAATAGATAGGAGAATTGTATAGATGAACCATTTTAGGATGCTTGGTTTCTGGATAGTAGACGTACAAATGTTTTGATGTTTTGGGAAAGCTCGTTTTATGAACTATTTACTGAAACTGCTTGGTGACTTAAATTTCATAGGGAAATGTTTAGTTTTTAAACGGATCCACGTGGTTTGTTTTCACAAAAATTTACTACGTTTTTATATACGTCTCGAGTCGGTTTTTGAGTAAGTTTATGAAGGATGTACGACTGTCGGGTGACTTTATGTTGAAATGGGTTGTTGTGATGTATGGAGTGTTTAGAGGTAAATTGATGAAGGAAAAATGGTGAAGGAAGAGTTGTGTGTGTGAAGTGTGGAGGGGATTGAAGGGAAAAGGGAGGATGAAAGGAGGCAGCTCTCTGAATAAAAATCCAAAGAGCTTGCCGATCTATTGCCAGGGAGGGCGATCGATCGACCTTCTTTGGCTACGCTCTAGAAGAAATTCCAAAGCGTGTGCCGATCGATCAGCTAAGATCGATCTCCCCCCTTATTTTTACACAGCCGATCGATCGGCTGTCTAAGGGCTGATCGATCGGCTATGCATTTCATGGGCAAAATGCTTTGTTTGCCCTCCGTTCAATTGGCCGATGGTTTTACTTGTGTTTTAATGCTTTGTTCAAATGATTTTCAAGATAATTTAAATGAATTAAACTTTGATTTAAAGCTTTTGAAGTCGAAATTACTTAGTGCACAAAAAGACAAAAAAAATTTCACAGGAATTTGAGGGTATTGAAATTAGGGAATTTAAAGGGTATAGTATTAAGGGTCGTTACAATTCTTGCCTTTACAAATCAAGGGCTTTACCTTTTCTCTCTCAACAGTGTATGAGTTTGAAAAACTTGGTACAACCACGAACTCTCACAATGAGTAAATGCTCAAATGAAGTGAGAATGATAGTTTGATTTGCACGAGTGAAACCTCGAGGATTCAATAAACTTTGCACATCAAATGAGAGGATTTCTTTGTAGACGAGCATTGAATTTTGAGTCGTGATCAATCGTTGCTTAACTTTGGATGACCTCGGTATGACTATTACGATAACTTTGTGAAGAATGTCAGTCAACCATTGCTATTGTCTAGTAGACCACAATATGACTATTAAACAAAAAATCCAAATAGGTGATCAACCACCGTTATAATCTTGTTGATCACAACCTCTTCTCTAGACCACAAGTTTGCTTTGTTGGATGACCACACATTACGGCTGAAATGAATTAGCCAATCTGGGGCGATTGCTATCTGCATCCGGTTGACCAAATTTCAAGAGCTTCAAAATTTGGTGCAATCTATCCATTTTAGAAAAAAAAACTTTTATTAATTTTCTCTAAATTTGTCATTAACAAAAAAGTATCTATGCTCAATTTTAGTAAAAGAATATATCAATTCCATGCTTAGTTGAAGTCAGACATGTTGTTCAATTATTAACAAGTCTAAGCAAATCATATCCATTATTCAATCAATGATCAAGATAAATCTAACAAGAGAATGCTTTTATCAATCATAAGCACCAAGTAAAAGACAATCCAAAAAGCTTACTGAAAAACCAATAGATTTATGAGTGGCTGGAGGAATGGAGTGGCAGGAGATGAAGGCGGAAGGCGAGAGTAATAAAGAGAGAGAGAGAGAGAGAGGAGAGAGAGAGAGAGAGAGAGAAAAGACGAGTGTAGCATAGAGAGAGAGATGAACAGTGAAGAAATATAGCTTTTCTCATTTCTTCAGTGATAGTGATGTTTTACGTAAATATCAATAAAAACAATGATGAATAAGAACTAGCTAGTTACAAAACAATTGTAACAACCAACTAGAGTAGTAGATACTTTAACATCCCCCCTCAAGAGCAAGGTTGTAGGAAGAAGATCTTGGACGTAAACTGGGGGAACTTCGATGGTGGAAGGGGTTTTGTGAAGGCGTCGGCAAGTTGGTTGTCTATCGAATTTTACCAAAAACAGTTTCTAAAGATTTTTCTCCCATACAAAGTTAAAGTTAATCTCAACATGCTTGGACTTTGAGTGGAGAACGAGATTCGAAGCAAGATACGTAGCAGTCAAATCATCACACAAAAGAAGAGGGACGGATGTGGGCACGATACCTAGTTCATGTAATAGGGATTGAATCCATAATACTTCAGCGGGTCCATTTGCTACACTCCGATACTCGAATTCGATGTTCGAGCATGAAATAACTTTTTGTTTGGACGAGGACCATAAAATCAGATTAGTGCCTAGAAAGATACAGAATCCGCCCATGCTTTTACGATCATTTGGACATGAGACCCAATCCGCATATGTATAGCATGTTATGTTGCAGCTTTTAAAAGGCGCAAAAGAGATACCGACAGATGAGGTGCCTTTAAGATATCGTAAAAAATTGCTTGACAGTCTGCCAATGGACATTCGATGGTGCATTCATGAATTGAGAAACTTTGTTGATGGCAAAGGCAATGTCTGGTATTGTCATGCAACAATATTGTAGACCACCAACTATACGACGGTATAGGTAGCCATTAGAGAGTGATACAACTATTTTTGTGATAAGGAAGGGCCAGCCACCATAGGAGTAGGAACGCACTTGCAAGATTCCATATTTGCTTGATGAAGTAATTCATGTATTTATCGTGATTGCGAGAGGCTCAGACCGGTTGAGGTACGAGTGACCGAGATCCCAAGAAAGTAAGAAAGGGATCCGAGATCATGAACCGTAAATTTGGACTGAAGGTAAGCCAACAACTGATCAATTTTTAGCATCAGAGGTACCTGTTAATATAATGTTGTCAACATAGACTAACATAATCAGAGTGAAGGAGTTCGTGCAGCATACAAACAACGAAGAGTTAGATTTTGAAGCTGAGAAACCCCAATGTATGAGAGCATCATGAAGCTTTGTGTACCAGGCCCTGGGAGATTGCTTGAGACCGTAGAAGGCTTTATGCTGTAAACAGTTAGTAGACGGATGAGATGGACTAATGAAACCAGGAGGTTGCTGCATAAACACTGTCTCTGTTAAATCACCATGTAAGAAGGCATTGGAGATGTCAAGCTGTCTGATAGTCGAACCAGAGGATACTGCAAGAGAAAGAGTTGTCCAGACCGAGGTCGATTTTACAACTGGGCTAAAAGTCTCTTCGTAGTCAATACCTTCTTTTTGATCATACCCTTTTGCTACGAGACGAGCCTTATAGCGAATAATGGTGCCATTTGAGTCATGTTTTATCTTGAAAATTCATTTGCAGCCAATAATTTTTGCCCCTGTTGGAGGAGGAACCAAGGTCCAAGTATTTGTTTTTTTGAGTGCTGAAATCTCTTCTTGCATGATAGTTAACCATTGTGGGGACTTTGATGCTTAAAGAAAGGTTTTGGGTTCAAGGCTTGTTTCAGCAGAAAGAGCTATGGGTTTAAAAATACCATCTTTGGCGCGGGTTCGCATGAGATGTGTATTCAAAGGAGTTGGGGTGGAATCTCAGTTGGGTGGAGAGGTATGGTTAAGAGGAGAAGTAGGATGAGGTATTAGTGGTGGAGAAGAGGGAGGTATAGATGGTGGGTTTACTAGAGTAGTTGGGATAGTGGATAGGGACGGTCTGGAAGGGGGAAAAGTAGGTTGATGTGGAGAGAAAGATGGGAGAGATAGATATGGTATTGAGAGGGACAAGGGGGGAGGTTGTGAGGAAGGTTTTTGAAGTGACGAGAAGGGGAAACTAGACTCTACAAAGTTCACATGACGAGATATATAAATTTTGTATGACTCAGGTTGAGACATAGATAGTCTTTATGATGATGGTTGAGACCTAAAAGGACACAAGGTATAGAACAAGGTTGAAGTTTATATTTGTTGAAAGGTCGAAGACAGGGAAAATAGAGACATCCAAAGACACAGAGGGATAGTTTTTCTCATTTCTTCAGTGATAGTGATGTTTTACATATATATCGATAAAAACAATAATAAATAAGAACTAGTTAGTTACAAAACAACTGTAACAACCAACAAGAACAGTAGACACTTTAACAAAAACTACATCAACTAGAACAATATCAGAAATAATTACTCAAAGCAGTAGAGAAGTCATCAAAACAAAGTAAAATGCATTACCAACATGTGAACTAATAGAAAGGCTCTACAACTAATCCTAATAATCTAATGTTGGATCAACATCTAAAGGTGGAGGGAGGAATTCTAGAGTCAGCATTGGGAGCATGACTTGAAACTCTCACCTCAATAGTGAAAGTAGTGTTCTAGTAGGAGTTAGCTAGGTGATCGAGAAAAAAAACTATGGCATCAAAACGTGCATGAGCTTTTGAGTGAAACTCAAGAGTGAAGCACTTTGAGAATCAAATCTTTGATCAAACTATTGGAAGAGAGCCTCCATCTTCATTCTAAAGCTAGACAAACACGCAGTCAAGATATCTAGCTTCTCTTCAAGACTAGACATCCCCCTTCTAAATATGTGCGCGAAGATCGTGAAGATGAGGAATGACTAAGAATTTCCTCCATATGTGTAACACCCGGCATTTTGCCATGTAATAGTTTTCCCGAGGTCATTTAACCGCGATTAATATTATATTAATACAATGTATGTTTTGGTTGTAATGATGGAAGGTTTAAGGGAAAACCAAACTAAGTGTGATCAAAACAAGTCAATTAGGTTAAAAACCAATGAAAGGGCAAATTAGGAAGAAATTAAGGTTGGTGGGAGAAAACAAATAGATGATTGACATGTGGCGGCTTGTTGAAGAAGTTAAGTTCTTTCTCCTACGTGAATGTTCATTCACTTCTCTGTTTCCCCTCATCTCTCTCGGCTTTCTCTCTTCCAAGCGATTGAAACAAAACTTCCACACTTTGTTTCTCCAGCGTTTCTCCGTTTTCTTCAGCAAAGGTGAGCGTCTTTTAATGCTAATAATTTGGACAAGTTTAAGGTGAGTTTTTATCGAAGTTTAGGGTTTCGGTTTTCGGTGAAAACTCACTGTTTTTGGACGAAAACACGTTGGTGTGTTTTCTAAAGAGTTGAAATGTGTTTGCTGCATTTCCTACGAGATATTAGTTAGCATTTGTAGCGTGTTTAAACTCTGAACATTCATGCTACAGGTCCGAGCTTTCCAGAGACGTTCGAGCATACTACTTGGCTGCACACAGGTAAGTTCATGCCGTAGGTTGGCCCTTAAGGCCCTGCAACTTGGAGGTACTAGGAGTATCAGTTCTGTCGGTTCGTTTTGGGTAGAAAAGTTAGAATAAGTTCTGAGTTGTCTGGTTTTGTTTCACTCTCTATTGTGACATTCTTGTTGCCTGTTATTTTAGGTTCAAGCACCGTCCATGCATACCCGTTTTTCTGTAAAATCATGTAAACGTTTTATGTACACAGTTTTGAAGTTAAGTAAGATAAAACCTGTAATGAATGTATGGTTAAGTGTGGACGAGGACTGGCATCCTGTTCTTGTCCTTCTCTGGGACTTAAAAATTTATCCCCGCCAAGGATACCCTGTACCTTGTCCTTCCCTGGGACCCGGCAAAATTACTAACCAGTGTCATGTTCTGTTATGTTATGTATGTTTATGCGCCAGTTCCTCTATAAGCCTCACTTATACCACCATGTCCAGTGAAACGTAATGTAATGTAATGTTCATGTATTTGAAAATGTTCATGCATAGCATATGCACACTGCATTTCATGTTCTTACTGAGCTCTAGGCTCATAGATGAACTCCCTGTTGTAGGTACGGATACTCCAGAGGAGGACCTTGCTCCTCAAGCTGATGAGTAATGGATTGTGGTGGATCGAGCTCATTGGAAATGGTTGCTGCAGTCAGATAAATTCTGTGTAGAGGTTTAAGTCTTTAAAGTAAAGTTCATATTTGTAAACTCTTCTGGATGTTTGTGGTTTCTGTTTTAAAACTCTGTTGTAGTCTTGTGTTTTGTTTGAAAGTTTTGTTGGAAATTTTGAAATGTATAAGTCCTGTTGTTGATGTATTTAAAACCTCCGTATTTGACAGATTGTATCCATATATTTTAAATGTTTTGAAAACATTCTGGAACTGCTTGAGTTCTCCCTTTTCAGGTCATGCATGGATAGCCTCGAATTTAGAGCTATCCATGCAGTTTGTCTGCTCGAACTCCCGTCATTTGTAGAGTATGATTTCAAAACTTTGTTTTGAAATCGGGTTTGAGGGTCTGAAGCCCTCATGCCTCCTGTTTTGATGTTCCCTGCCTGTAAGTCTTTATTGTTGACGTCAGCATAAGTCTTCCGCCCAGTTTATAATTTTTGTCTTCCGGTTGACGTCAGCATAAGTCTTCCGCCCAGTTTATAATTTTTGTCTTCCGGTTGACGTCAGCATAAGTCTTCCGCCCAGTTATAATTTTTGTCTTCCGGTTGACGTCAGCATAAGTCTTCCGCCCAGTTTATAATTTTTGTCTTCCGGTTGACGTCAGCATAAGTCTTCCGCCCAGTTTATAATTTTTGTCTTCCGGTTGACGTCAGCATAAGTCTTCCGCCCAGTTTATAATTTTTGTCTTCCGGTTGACGTCAGCATAAGTCTTCCGCCCAGTTTATAATTTTTGTCTTCCGGTTGACGTCAGCATAAGTCTTCCGCCCAGTTTATAATTTTTGTCTTCCGGTTGACGTCAGCATAAGTCTTCCGCCCAGTTATAATTTTTGTCTTCCGGTTGACGTCAGCATAAGTCTTCCGCCCAGTTTATAATTTTTGTCTTCCGGTTGACGTCAGCATAAGTCTTCCGCCCAGTTTATAATTTTTGTCTTCCGGTTGACGTCAGCATAAGTCTTCCGCCCAGTTATAATTTTTGTCTTCCGGTTGACGTCAGCATAAGTCTTCCGCCCAGTTTATAATTTTTGTCTTCCGGTTGACGTCAGCATAAGTCTTCCGCCCAGTTTATAATTTTTGTCTTCCGGTTGACGTCAGCATAAGTCTTCCGCCCAGTTTATAATTTTGTCTTCCGGTTGACGTCAGCATAAGTCTTCCGCCCAGTTTATAATTTTTGTCTTCCGGTTGACGTCAGCATAAGTCTTCCGCCCAGTTATAATTTTTGTCTTCCGGTTGACGTCAGCATAAGTCTTCCGCCCAGTTTATAATTTTTGTCTTCCGGTTGACGTCAGCATAAGTCTTCCGCCCAGTTTATAATTTTTGTCTTCCGGTTGACGTCAGCATAAGTCTTCCGCCCAGTTTATAATTTTTGTCTTCCGGTTGACGTCAGCATAAGTCTTCCGCCCAGTTATAATTTTTGTCTTCCGGTTGACGTCAGCATAAGTCTTCCGCCCAGTTTATAATTTTGTCTTCCGGTTGACGTCAGCATAAGTCTTCCGCCCAGTTTATAATTTTTGTCTTCCGGTTGACGTCAGCATAAGTCTTCCGCCCAGTTATAATTTTTGTCTTCCGGTTGACGTCAGCATAAGTCTTCCGCCCAGTTTATAATTTTTGTCTTCCGGTTGACGTCAGCATAAGTCTTCCGCCCAGTTATAATTTTTGTCTTCCGGTTGACGTCAGCATAAGTCTTCCGCCCAGTTATAATTTTTGTCTTCCGGTTGACGTCAGCATAAGTCTTCCGCCCAGTTTATAATTTTTGTCTTCCGGTTGACGTCAGCATAAGTCTTCCGCCCAGTTATAATTTTTGTCTTCCGGTTGACGTCAGCATAAGTCTTCCGCCCAGTTTATAATTTTGTCTTCCGGTTGACGTCAGCATAAGTCTTCCGCCCAGTTTATAATTTTGTCTTCCGGTTGACGTCAGCATAAGTCTTCCGCCCAGTTTATAATTTTTGTCTTCCGGTTGACGTCAGCATAAGTCTTCCGCCCAGTTTATAATTTTTGTCTTCCGGTTGACGTCAGCATAAGTCTTCCGCCCAGTTTATAATTTTTGTCTTCCGGTTGACGTCAGCATAAGTCTTCCGCCCAGTTTATAATTTTTGTCTTCCGGTTGACGTCAGCATAAGTCTTCCGCCCAGTTATAATTTTTGTCTTCCGGTTGACGTCAGCATAAGTCTTCCGCCCAGTTATAATTTTTGTCTTCCGGTTGACGTCAGCATAAGTCTTCCGCCCAGTTTATAATTTTTGTCTTCCGGTTGACGTCAGCATAAGTCTTCCGCCCAGTTTATAATTTTTGTCTTCCGGTTGACGTCAGCATAAGTCTTCCGCCCAGTTTATAATTTTTGTCTTCCGGTTGACGTCAGCATAAGTCTTCCGCCCAGTTTATAATTTTTGTCTTCCGGTTGACGTCAGCATAAGTCTTCCGCCCAGTTATAATTTTTGTCTTCCGGTTGACGTCAGCATAAGTCTTCCGCCCAGTTTATAATTTTTGTCTTCCGGTTGACGTCAGCATAAGTCTTCCGCCCAGTTATAATTTTTGTCTTCCGGTTGACGTCAGCATAAGTCTTCCGCCCAGTTATAATTTTTGTCTTCCGGTTGACGTCAGCATAAGTCTTCCGCCCAGTTTATAATTTTTGTCTTCCGGTTGACGTCAGCATAAGTCTTCCGCCCAGTTTATAATTTTTGTCTTCCGGTTGACGTCAGCATAAGTCTTCCGCCCAGTTTATAATTTTTGTCTTCCGGTTGACGTCAGCATAAGTCTTCCGCCCAGTTTATAATTTTTGTCTTCCGGTTGACGTCATCTTTTCTTCCGATGACGTCAGCATAAGTCTTCCGCCCAGTTTATAATTTTTGTCTTCCGGTTGACGTCAGCATAAGTCTTCCGCCCAGTTTATAATTTTTGTCTTCCGGTTGACGTCATCTTTTCTTCGATGACGTCATCCATTTTTTACGTCATCGCCAGTTTACCTATTCCGCCTACGTTAGTAAGTTTTATCTTCCGATGACGTCAGAACATCTTCCGGCTGACGTCACCACCTTCTGCCGGCTTCGTCTGTTGTCTGCCTCTTCCGATGATGTCATTTACCTCTTCCGATGACGTCATCCACTGATTTCTCCTCCGGTTCAGTTAAAACTACATATTCCGCCAGTTATTCGCCTAAGTCTTCCGCCACTGTTTCCTGTTTCCATCTCCGCCAGTCTTATGCTATTTCTGTTCGATTATCCATTTATGAGACCTGTTTGTTTTCCATTCTAGAGAACTCTCTCTCCCCCTGTAAATGTTTTCGATTACCCACTGCAGTTCTCCCTCTCTGTTCACTGTTTTGACTGTTCTATTTGTTCAAAAAAAAATAGTCACTGTTATTTCCGTTATCTGTCCCGGAGTGATGGCTCCAATCCCAGACCCCGATCGGGTTCCGGTTTCGGGCTTTCACAGTTATGGTATCAGAGAGACACGGTTTTAAAACCGATTCTGTGAAGTGTCTGACTGCGCAACCCGCCACGTGAGATCGCTCCACCAACTGTAAGTATTTAGATTACTGTAACTGTCCTGTTTATTTAAAATTAGGTTATTCTGTTATTCTTATAGGACTATCTTAGAAATGGTGAGGGTACATCAGGAAGAATCCAGTGAAAGCTCTCGGGCCATAGACCGATTGACAGAGCTGGTGGGGGTACAATCCCGCATGGTTGATCGAATGATGGCCAGAGAAGACGACAGAAACAATAACCATGGAAATATCAATCGTGATAATGCACCGCGAGACAATAGTGGAGACCGATTCCGGCGACTTCAGCCACCCTCATTTGATGGGTTGTCTACAGACCCGACCCGTACTGAAACCTGGATTCGAACTATGGAGAAGATGTTCAGTTATGCAGATGTAGAAGACAACAAGAAGGTTACTTGTGCCACGTTCCATCTCACTGAAAGTGCTGGATTCTGGTGGGATGCAGTACAGTCGTCTACAGTGGCGTTGAGCTGGGAAGGGTTCAAGGGGATTTTCTACGCTAAGTACTTTGACCGAGGAGCGAGAAAGGAGAAGTTACTTGAGTTTTCTCGGCTGCGACAGTATGGATCTGTGGCCGAGTATGTTCAGAAATTTGAGTCGCTATCCCGATATGCAACACACATGGTGGCCACTGATGAGAACAAGGTGCACCAGTTTATTCAAGGTTTAAAGATGGACCTTCTGCGAGGAATCACAACTGGAGGTTTTGATGAGGCACCATATGTGAAAGTGGTGGCCAAGGCTTATCAACTGGAGGCCTTAGAAATAAAGTCCCAGAAACAGAGAGAACCACCGAGAGGAATTATAAGAAATACTCCTCAACAACAACAACAAAAGATTCAGAATGTACATCCTCAACAGCCACAGAACAGGGGCATTAAAAGGCCCAATGAGACCCTTACTTACCAGGACAAAGGGAAGAGACCTATGGGAGCTCCTCAGCCTCCTGTCTGCCCACGTTGCCAGAAGAATCATACAGGAGACTGCAGGCTCTTTACGGGTCAATGTTTCCGGTGTGGTAAAGAAGGCCATCAAGTCTGGAATTGTCCGGTGCCTGACACAAGGCCGGTTGGTGCTATGCCTAGAGTGTTTGCAATGATGGAGGACGTCGATAATGCTGATCAGCACACAGCAATTACAGGTACAATATTAGTATGTAATGTGCCTGCTTATACCTTGTGGGACACGGGGGCCACACATTCGTTTGTGGCCATGGACTTTGTAGTTAGACAAAAATTTTGTAGTACGTCCTCAGATCAGCCCTACAGCGTTATGCTACCGTCCGGAGAGTTTATGCACTCTGAGTAGGTTGTACGGGGTGATATAGTGTCAGTGGGAGACCAGAAATTTTATGCCGATCTTATCGTCATCGGTATGAAAGGGTACGATGTCATTCTGGGGATGGACTGGCTATTTAGACATTATGCCACCATCAACTGTAGGTCCGGGCTTGTGTCATTTAAGCGCCCAAATGAAGTAGAATTCTCTTATCAGGCAGTACCGAAGAAACACCGTATGCCTGTGGTATCTTCCTTGAAAGCTCAACGACTGATGAAGTCAGGATGCATCGGATTTCTTGCCCACGTTGTGGATGTTCAAAGGCAAAATGAGGTGGAACTTCAAAACATTCCGGTAGTCCGGGACTTCTCAGAGGTTTTCTTAGATGACTTACCGGGATTGCCACCTGATCGTGACATCGAGTTTGAAATCGATGTGTATCCTGGTGCGGAGCCAGTATCGAAGAATCCGTACCGTATGGCACCGATTGAACTGAAGGAGTTGAAGGCTCAGTTGAAAGAATTAATGGACAAGGGTTTTGTGCGCCCTAGTTTCTCTCCGTGGGGTGCTCCCGTCTTGTTTGTAAAGAAGAGGGATGGGTCCCTACGGATGTGTATTGACTACCGTGAGCTGAACAAGTTGACTATCAAGAATAAGTACCCGTTGCCAAGAATTGACGATTTGTTTGATCAGCTACAGGGGGCTCGGGTATTTTCTAAGATTGACTTACGCTCCGGCTATTACCAGTTGAAGGTCAGAGCTGAGGATATTCCAAAGACTGCCTTCAGAACCCGGTACGGGCACTACGAGTTCTTGGTGATGTCGTTCGGGTTGACTAATGCTCTGGCAGCATTTATGGACCTAATGAACATGATATTCCATGATGTCTTGGATAAATTTGTGATCGTTTTCATCGACGACATTCTGGTTTATTCCAGGAGTGTGGCTGAGCATGAGAAACACTTGGCTATGGTACTGTCAATCCTAAAGCAACATCAATTATATGCCAAGCTGTCAAAGTGTGAGTTCTGGTTAAACAAGATTAATTTCTTGGGCCACGTGGTGTCTGCTGAAGGAGTATCTGTGGACCCGGCCAAGATTCAGGCTGTGAGGGATTGGCCCAGGCCAAGAAATGCAAGTGAAGTACGAAGCTTTATCGGGCTAGCTGGTTATTACAGGAAATTCATCAAGGGGTTTTCTGTGATCGCGAAGCCTATGACCAGCTTAACAAGGAGGGAAATCAAGTTCAAGTGGTCTGAAGCATGTGAGGAGAGCTTTCAGACACTTAAGCAGAAATTAACCACTGCTCCTCTATTAGTATTGCCAGTTGAAGATGGCAAATTCAGCGTATACTGTGATGCGTCAAGGATTGGCCTGGGATGCGTATTGATGCAAGAGGGTAAAGTGGTAGCATACGCATCGAGACAGTTGAAGAACCATGAACAAAACTACCCTACTCACGACCTTGAGTTAGCGGCAGTAGTATTTGCGCTGAAAGTATGGAGACACCACCTATATGGACAGTCATGTGAGGTGTTTTCTGACCACAAGAGTTTGAAGTACCTCTTTACTCAGAAAGAGTTGAATATGAGACAAAGGCGGTGGTTAGAATTTGTGAAAGATTACGATGTTGAGATCAAATACCATCCTGGTAAAGCTAATGTGGTAGCTGATGCACTGAGCAGGATGCCAGCTACCATGCAACCAGTTATGTCGACCGTATCAATGCCTTTGAGAACGGAGATACAGAAGTTCGATATGGAGATGGTTTCTGGGCTATCGGCCATACTAGCAGATTTGACGCTACGACCCACCGTCCTGGACCGAATTAAAGAAGCTCAGAAGACCAATTCAAAAGAGATGGCTGATATGGTGAGCAAAGTACCAATAGCTTCTTCCGATTTCAGTTATTCGGGAGATGGAGTTCTAAAGTTCAAAAACAGATGGTATGTTCCGAAAGACGAAGAGCTACGGAAGCACATCTTATCGGAAGCCCTCACATCTCTTTCTCTGTGATCTTGGAAGCACGAAGATGTACCAGGATTTGAAAACTTCACTTCTGGTGGCCGAATATGAAGAATGAAGTGGCCAAGTACGTGGAGTCTTGCATGATATGTCAACAGGTCAAAGCTGAACATCAACGACCAAGTGGAACGCTTCAAAACCTCTTTCCGATTCCCGAATGGAAATGGGAGAATCATTACAATGGACTTCGTTGTTGGTTTGCCAAGAACAGTTAAAGGCCACAAATAGCATATGGGTCATAGTGGGACAGATTGACGAAGTCGGCCCATTTTCTACCTGTGAAGATGACCTACTCAATGGATCAGTATGCTGAACTATATATTAGTGAAATTGTCAAACTACAATGGTATTCCGGTGTCAATTGTTTCGGAGCATTTATGACCTAATGAACATGATATTCCATGATGTCTTGGATAAATTTGTGATCGTTTTCATCGACGACATTCTGGTTTATTCCAGGAGTGTGGCTGAGCATGAGAAACACTTGGCTATGGTACTGTCAATCCTAAAGCAACATCAATTATATGCCAAGCTGTCAAAGTGTGAGTTCTGGTTAAACAAGATTAATTTCTTGGGCCACGTGGTGTCTGCTGAAGGAGTATCTGTGGACCCGGCCAAGATTCAGGCTGTGAGGGATTGGCCCAGGCCAAGAAATGCAAGTGAAGTACGAAGCTTTATCGGGCTAGCTGGTTATTACAGGAAATTCATCAAGGGGTTTTCTGTGATCGCGAAGCCTATGACCAGCTTAACAAGGAGGGAAATCAAGTTCAAGTGGTCTGAAGCATGTGAGGAGAGCTTTCAGACACTTAAGCAGAAAATTAACCACTGCTCCTCTATTAGTATTGCCAGTTGAAGATGGCAAATTCAGCGAGACAGATGGCAATCTGAGAGAACGATTCAGACCTTGGAGGATATGTTAAGAGCGTGCGTGCTGGAACTTCATGCTCCTTGGAGTAGATATTTACCACTTGTGGAGTTTGCATACAACAATAGCTATCAGGCTACAATTGGTATGGCTCCATATGAAGCACTTTACGGCAGGAAGTGTAGATCCCCGTTATGTTGGGATGAGGTCGGAGAAACTAAGCTTATTGGTCCTGAGATATTGCAGCAAATGTCCAAAGTGATAGCTGCTATCAAACAACGAATAAAGACTGCTCAGGATCGACAAAAGAGTTACGCGGACCATAGAAGAAGGGATTTAGAGTTTGCTGAGGGTGATGAAGTGTTTTTGAAGGTATCACCTTTCAAGGGTGTGATGAGGTTTGGCAAGAAAGGGAAGCTAAGCCCAAGGTTTATTGGGCCTTTTCCCATCATAAAGCATGTGGGAAGCATGGCCTACAGACTACAGCTACCAGCGTCAATGGATGGTGTTCACAATGTCTTCCATGTGTCAATGCTGAGGAAGTGCGTACGAGATCCAACTCAGATCGTGGAACACGTGGACTTCGATATCATGCCGACGTTGACATATGAAGAGAGGCACATACAGATTATGGATACCTCAGTCAAGGTATTGCGCAACAAAGTGGTCCCATTGGTGAAAGTTTTATGGCGTAATCACAATGTGGAGGATGCCACATGGGAAAGAGAAGCGGATGTTAGGACTCAATATCCGGATCTCTTTGCTTAGCCAAATTTTGGGGACAAAATTTCTGTTAAGGTGGGTGGAATGTAACACCCGGCATTTTGCCATGTAATAGTTTTCCCGGGGTCATTTAACCGCGATTAATATTATATTAATACAATGTATGTTTTGGTTGTAATGATGGAAGGTTTAAGGGAAAACCAAACTAAGTGTGATCAAAACAAGTCAATTAGGTTAAAAACCAATGAAAGGGCAAATTAGGAAGAAATTAAGGTTGGTGGGAGAAAACAAATAGATGATTGACATGTGGCGGCTTGTTGAAGAAGTTAAGTTCTTTCTCCTACGTGAATGTTCATTCACTTCTCTGTTTCCCCTCATCTCTCTCGGCTTTCTCTCTTCCAAGCGATTGAAACAAAACTTCCACACTTTGTTTCTCCAGCGTTTCTCCGTTTTCTTCAGCAAAGGTGAGCGTCTTTTAATGCTAATAAATTTGGACAAGTTTAAGGTGAGTTTTTATCGAAGTTTAGGGTTTCGGTTTTCGATGAAAACTCACTGTTTTTGGACGAAAACACGTTGGTGTGTTTTCTAAAGAGTTGAAATGTGTTTGCTGCATTTCCTACGAGATATTAGTTAGCATTTGTAGCGTGTTTAAACTCTGAACATTCATGCTACAGGTCCGAGCTTTCCAGAGACGTTCGAGCATACTACTTGGCTGCACACAGGTAAGTTCATGCCGTAGGTTGGCCCTTAAGGCCCTGCAACTTGGAGGTACTAGGAGTATCAGTTCTGTCGGTTCGTTTTGGGTAGAAAAGTTAGAATAAGTTCTGAGTTGTCTTGTTTTGTTTCACTCTCTATTGTGACATTCTTGTTGCCTGTTATTTTAGGTTCAAGCACCGTCCATGCATACCCGTTTTTCTGTAAAATCATGTAAACGTTTTATGTACACAGTTGTGAAGTTAAGTAAGATAAAACCTGTAATGAATGTATGGTTAAGTGTGGACGAGGACTGGCATCCTGTTCTTGTCCTTCTCTGGGACTTAAAAATTTATCCCCGCCAAGGATACCCTGTACCTTGTCCTTCCCTGGGACCCGGCAAAATTACTAACCAGTGTCATGTTCTGTTATGTTATGTATGTTTATGCGCCAGTTCCTCTATAAGCCTCACTTATACCGCCATGTCCAGTGAAACGTAATGTAATGTAATGTTCATGTATTTGAAAATGTTCATGCATAGCATATGCACACTGCATTTCATGTTCTTACTGAGCTCTAGGCTCATACATGAACTCCCTGTTGTAGGTACGGATACTCCAGAGGAGGACCTTGCTCCTCAAGCTGATGAGTAATGGATTGTGGTGGATCGAGCTCATTGGAAATGGTTGCTGCAGTCAGATAAATTCTGTGTAGAGGTTTAAGTCTTTAAAGTAAAGTTCATATTTGTAAACTCTTCTGGATGTTTGTGGTTTCTGTTTTAAAACTCTGTTGTAGTCTTGTGTTTTGTTTGAAAGTTTTGTTGGAAATTTTGAAATGTATAAGTCCTGTTGTTGATGTATTTAAAACCTCCGTATTTGACAGATTGTATCCATATATTTTAAATGTTTTGAAAACATTCTGGAACTGCTTGAGTTCTCCCTTTTCAGGTCATGCATGGATAGCCTCGAATTTTAGAGCTATCCATGCAGTTTGTCTGCTTGAACTCCCGTCATTTGTAGAGTATGATTTCAAACTTTGTTTTGAAATCGGGTTTGAGGGTCTGAAGCCCTCATGCCTCCTGTTTTGATGTTCCCTGCCTGTAAGTCTTTATGTTAAAATTTGCCAAGTTTTATCTCAAAAAACTGCATCTTCCGATCACGTTCACTGCTGTTTTAAGTGTTTATCTACCGGTTGACGTCAGCATAAGTCTTCCGCCCAGTTATAATTTTTGTCTTCCGGTTGACGTCAGCATAAGTCTTCCGCCCAGTTATAATTTTTGTCTTCCGGTTGACGTCAGCATAAGTCTTCCGCCCAGTTATAATTTTTGTCTTCCGGTTGACGTCAGCATAAGTCTTCCGCCCAGTTATAATTTTTGTCTTCCGGTTGACGTCAGCATAAGTCTTCCGCCCAGTTATAATTTTTGTCTTCCGGTTGACGTCAGCATAAGTCTTCCGCCCAGTTATAATTTTTGTCTTCCGGTTGACGTCAGCATAAGTCTTCCGCCCAGTTATAATTTTTGTCTTCCGGTTGACGTCAGCATAAGTCTTCCGCCCAGTTATAATTTTTGTCTTCCGGTTGACGTCAGCATAAGTCTTCCGCCCAGTTATAATTTTTGTCTTCCGGTTGACGTCAGCATAAGTCTTCCGCCCAGTTATAATTTTTGTCTTCCGGTTGACGTCAGCATAAGTCTTCCGCCCAGTTATAATTTTTGTCTTCCGGTTGACGTCAGCATAAGTCTTCCGCCCAGTTATAATTTTTGTCTTCCGGTTGACGTCAGCATAAGTCTTCCGCCCAGTTATAATTTTTGTCTTCCGGTTGACGTCAGCATAAGTCTTCCGCCCAGTTATAATTTTTGTCTTCCGGTTGACGTCAGCATAAGTCTTCCGCCCAGTTATAATTTTTGTCTTCCGGTTGACGTCAGCATAAGTCTTCCGCCCAGTTATAATTTTTGTCTTCCGGTTGACGTCAGCATAAGTCTTCCGCCCAGTTATAATTTTTGTCTTCCGGTTGACGTCAGCATAAGTCTTCCGCCCAGTTATAATTTTTGTCTTCCGGTTGACGTCAGCATAAGTCTTCCGCCCAGTTATAATTTTTGTCTTCCGGTTGACGTCAGCATAAGTCTTCCGCCCAGTTATAATTTTTGTCTTCCGGTTGACGTCAGCATAAGTCTTCCGCCCAGTTATAATTTTGGTTGACGTCAGCATAAGTCTTCCGCCCAGTTTATAATTTTTGTCTTCCGGTTGACGTCAGCATAGTCTTCCGCCCGTTATAATTTTTGTCTTCCGGTTGACGTCAGCATAAGTCTTCCGCCCAGTTTATAATTTTGTCTTCCGGTTTGACGTCATCTTTTCTTCCGATGACGTCATCCATTGTTTTACGTCATCGCCAGTTTACCTCTTCCGCCTACGTTAGTAAGTTTAATCTCCGATGACGTCAGAACATCTTCCGGCTGACGTCACCACCGTTCTGCGGCTTCGTCTGTTGTCTGCCTCTTCCGATGATGTCATTTACCTCTTCCGATGACGTCATCCACTGATTTCTCCTCCGGTTCAGTTTAAAACTACATATTCCGCCAGTTATTCGCCTAAGTCTTCCGCCACTGTTTCCTGTTTCCATCTCCGCCAGTCTTATGCTATTTCTGTTCGATTATCCATTTATGAGACCTGTTTGTTTTCCATTCCAGAGAACTCTCTCTCCCCCTGTAAATGTTTTCGATTACCCACTGCAGTTCTCCCTCTCTGTTCACTGTTTTGACTGTTCTATTTGTTCAAAAAAAAAATAGTCACTGTTATTTCCGTTATCTGTCCCGGAGTGATGGCTCCAATCCCGGACCCCGATCGGGTTCCGGTTTCGGGCTGTCACAATATGGACATCCTGATCTTTAGGATTCTTAAAAGGCTTAGAAGAGGGGATTGCAAAGGAAGGTCTAGTAGCAGTGTTGACTTTGGCAACCAAATTCACTTGAGCATTATTGGAAAAGTCCATACAAGTTAGAGAGTATTTATTATATGTTTCCATTGAGCGTAAAGGACACACGAGTTCTTTTAAGTCATAAAAAGCCTTATTGAGCATGTACACATGATTAACCTTACATTTTGCTTCAAAACCTAAAAGTTGTTTGACATATATTTCTTCCATAATATAACCATTTAGGAAGACACTCTTAATGTTCATTTTATGTAAAGCGAAATTCTTAAAACAAGCAAAGACAAGTAGCATTCAAATTGATTTTAGACTCGCTAGTGGAGAAAAAGTTTCATTAAAATCAATTATTTCTTCTTGATTATACTCTTTTGCAACCAACCTAGTTTTATTTCTTATAAAGATTTTATTTTTATCCAACTTATTCTTAAGTATTCATTTAGTTCTAATGATTGAGCGGTGCTTAAGTTTTGAAAAAAATTCCAAAAAAATTACTCTCTCAAATTGATTTCATTTCTCTTGCATGACCAAAATCAAATTTTTCTTGCTTTCGACCCCATCAAAATTTTTGGTTTCTATCGAAGAGATAAATCTAATATTGTGACAAAAAAAATCTAAGTTAAGATCTATTTTAACACCTAGAGTGAGATTATCTAGGATGTCAACTATTAGATGGCTTTTAGCATACCTCCCGTTTTACTCTTATTGGGTTGACTTGGCCGGGCAAGGATTTTCATGATATGTGCTTTTTTTTTAGCTTATCATCTGCAGTAAGAATTTCCATCACCTTTCCTAACTTATCATTTGAATATTTTCATTTGATGATTGAATAGATGATTGAAAGTAATGTTGATAAATTCGTCTACAACTAGAGTCTGTTTAGTTTGCTAAACATGGATTAAATTTAATTTTTTTGATTTTTTGACATAATTTGTTAATAAATATTTCTAAGTTAAATGAAAATTGATTTTTAATTAAAACTTTCATATAATTCTAAACACCTTCGTAAATGAATTTTTGAAATTTTTAGTTTTTTATTGAGTCTATGCATGATTGGTAGAGATTCATACATACAACTGTTATGAAAAACAACATCATGCAAGTATGCGTATTGCAATCAAGTAGTATATATAGATTATCGATCTCACGAAGAAAAGTATATATAAATTAAATCAATGTAATTACTATCAATTAAAAAAAGTTAAATTAAGTGTGAAAATAAAGTAATAAATGACTACAACAAAGAATGGATAAGAAATTCAAATAACAGAAGTATTTCCTTCACAATATAATCCTTACTACAAAAGTTGTAGGGCAAGCTCCATCAAGTTGAATAACTTGGGAAAATCTTAATTAAATTAAGTCTCTACAAAGTTACTATTGTAATTCTTATAACATATTTTTTTAAAACTGATGAAAGATAAATATGATACATAATTCAAAAAAGCACAATTCTATATAATCACGTAAATAAAAAAAATATGATATGAAAATACTTTGAAGTATCAACATAGTGATTATGAGTTAATAATTCACATAATTCAATACAAGTCTTAATTTCAATTTAGAGCATATAAAATAGAAATCCTAGTATTTATTCATGTCTTCCGTACATTGAATAAAACAATAAATAAACAAGTATTGAATTATTCAACTTGATATTGTAAAAAAATCATAAAAATTATTTAGTTGGGTACTTTTTTATTTTGGCCACTAAATGTTTAGCTCATAAAAGAACAAGAAGAAAAATAACTAGAGAAGTAAACACAATTAAGATAAGAAGAATAGAAATTATACTTCTCTGTTTAGACCAATGCTTCTTCTCGGTAGAACTCCAGATTTCCAAACTTGAAATGACTTTTTGTCTCCAACCGTTCTTCTCTCTCTGTCTCTACTTAGTCCTCGATACCCCTTTCCAAATATTCTTCTTTCTTTTTAAAGCCTCATTCGTTTCGAACTGTTCTCTTTCATTTCAATTCTCAATTTTTAAAGTTCCCACACAACTTTCTCTTTCTTTCGTCTATTTTCTCAACTCTATATCTCTCTTCCACGATTTTAAAAATTTGTCTTTCATCTTTTAGATCTTTTCTTTCAACAGCCATAGCCCTTTCTTTATTCTTGAGATTTAGTATCCTTCACACACTAATCAACATCCATTTACAATAAATATCAATTATGAATGAATTTTCTTTATAAATAAATAAAATAATTATTTTATAAAAAATTTGATGATGCAATCGATGTTATAGCAGTCGCTGACAAAACATGAATTTTTATTAGATTCATCACTGAATTTTAGCAATATAGTAATAAAATACACTTATGAAATAACTCTTTTTCAAGAGTTATCATATCCCCAAACTTGAAACATTGTTCGTCATTGAGTGATGTAAAACGTGGAAAATGACTTTAAATCATGCTATACACATGACAATCCAAAGTTTTCATAATTGCCTTCATAGAGCAATATTTGTTGGCCTACTTCAAAGGCACAATCTTGAATCTTTTTGTCATGCTATTTCTTCCTTTTTTCTTTACTATCTCCAGAATTCCTTTTATTTCTATGTTGGAAACTTCCACTTGCCCATTAGCTTAACGATGATATGTTGTGGCCACTTTATGTTTTACCCCATATATTGTAAATAATTGCTGAAACTGTATGCTATAGAAATGACTTCCATCATCACTTATAATAGCTCTCGATGTTCCAAGTCGAGTGAGATATTTTTGTGCAAGAACCAAAAAACTACCTTTGCATCAAGAGTAGCAGCTTCTACCCTTTTCCAAATATAATTTACAACAAACAATACATACTGATTCCCACATGAAGATGGGAAAGGACCCATAAAAGCAATCCCACAGACATCGAACAGGTCAACTTCTAAGATGTTTAAAGGCAGCTCATGTTTTCTGGAAATATTTCCAACTCACTGTCACCATGGTATTTCTATAATCTTTAGGAACTGCTCATCGAGGAAAGACTCTTGTTTGTAACTTCCTCTTTCTGCTTCACCTGAGATAAATGATCAATCACTTGATTTTCACATCAACTTCTATCTCTAATCGCCAAATCAAACTCTTGTAACAATTAAACCCATTGAATGAGCCTAGACTTTGCGTCCTTCTTTGTTATCAAGTGTTTAATAGATGAATGATATGTGTATACCACCATCTTTGGTCCTATCAAATAAAATCAAATTTTATCAAAAGCGAAGACAACATCCAAGAGCTCTTTCTCTTTGGTAGTGTAGTTCATCTTGGGATCTGCTAAGGTCTTGTTGGCGTAATAGATATAGTGAAATATTTTTTCCTTTTGCTGTCCAAGAACTAGCCAAAGAGAAAATTCACTTGCATCACAAATCAACTCAAAAGGAAAAGACTAGCTTGGGGCTATGATTATTATAGCAAAAACAACCTTGTTTTTTAGTTTTAAAAAAAGCTCACCTACATGCCTCATCAAAACAAAACACTGCATTATTTTCTAGCAACAAACACAATAGTTTTGATATATTTGAAAAATCCTTGATGAATCTGCTATAAAAATCTGGATCATCCAAGAAACTCCTTATCTCTTTTACTATTGTTGGAAGATGGAGTTTATCAATAACCTCAATCTTTATTGTATCCACCTCAAAGCCTTTCTTAGAAACTTGATGACCTAAAATAATGCCTTCAGTTACTATAAAATGACACTTTTCCCAGTCTAGAATAAAGTTAGTTTCTTTATACTGTTGTAAAACTAGTTGTAGATTCTTCAAACATGATTCATAAGAATTATCTACCACCAAGGAATCATCCATAAAAACTCCAGAAATTTCTCTACCATATCCAAGAAGATAGCCATCATGCATATTTGAAAAGTTGTTAGAGCATTGCAAAATTCGAATTGCATGCACCTGAAAGCAAAGGTACCATGGGCAATTGGAACGTGGTTTTTTCTTGGTCTCCGAGTGCAATGGCAATTAAGTTGTGACCTGAATACACATCTAAGAAACAATAATATTCTTTTCCTATCAGCTAATTAAGCATTTGATCAATAAATAGAAGAGGAAAAGGGTTCTTCCTTGTTATCATATTAACATTTCGATAATCCATACATACCAACCACCTTGTGATTGTTCAGATTGGTATAAACTCTTTTTGATTATTTGAAATTACGCTTCTTCTACCTTTTTTGGCACACATAGCACCAGGCTAAACCATGAACTGCCAGATATTGGATAAATAATACCCGCATTCAGCCCCTTGATGACTTCTTTCTTTACAACCTATTTCATAATTGGGTTCAACTGCCTTTGCTAATCAATAGAGTTTCTATCAAATAATATTTTATCCATACAAATGCTTGGGTTGATTTCTTTGATATCGATTATGGCAATGTTATTGCCTTTTTGAATTTTTTTAACACTTCGATCACATCTGATTCTTGATCTAATCTAAATGAAGCTTAGACAATTACTGGAGGGTTTTGAAGATCCAAGAAAAGTCTACTTCAAATGTGAAGGAAGTTACTTCAGCTCTAGTGATGGCGGTTCCTCCACAGATGTCTTTGTTGTCTTAAAGTCTCCAACATGTCTTTCAAGAGTCAAACTGCTTGTACTAAGTTTTGAAAATATGCTTTGTTTTTCCTTTTTAACATTATTTGAGCTTTGATTCTTTGTGCTAAACTTTTCTTTTACCTTTGATGGTGCAACTCCAATGTGTTCAAGGTTCAACTAGACATTCTTTACTAAAAACAATCTTTGGCTGCATCATGAAATTTCTTGGTCTTTAAAGCATTGAAGGTTACTTACTAATCATTGACCTGAATGGTGAGTTCTCCTTTTTGTACATCGATTAAAGTTCTTTTAGTAGCCCAAAAAGGTCAACCCAAAATAATAGGAACTTTTCAATTTGCTTCATAATCCAAAATGATGAACTCCACATGAAAGATAAAGTTTTAAACCTTCATCAAGACGTATTCAATCTTTCTTTCTAGTTGAGCTAAAGATTAATCAGCCAGCTGCAACGTGACTATTGTTGGCCTAGCTTGTCCAATCTCTAGTTTTTTTAAGATGGACATCGACATCAAGTTTATACTCGCTTCGAGGTGACGTAGTGCCTTGCCAACATCATGACTTCCTATGGTGCAAGGAAACGTAAAGCTGCCTAAATCATTGAGGTTTGGCAGTAATTTGTTTCGTAAAATGTAGCAACTTTCTTCTGTAATAGCTATTTTTTCATACTCGCCCGACCTCCTCTTCTTGAACAAGGTATCCTTTATAAATTTGTATAACAAGCCATTTGTTCCAGAGCTTCAACTAGCGGAATGTTAACATGTAACTGCTTCAAGACTTCCAAAAATTTCTAAAACTGCTTTTCTTGGTGCTGCTTTTGAAGTCTTTGTTGAAATGGTGGAGGTGGTCTCTAAACTTGATATTTTGCATGTGGATAATATGGCAATGCTTCAACATAAAAAATTACTTCACTATTTTTCTTCTTTCATGAGTTATCTTCCACACTTGTTTCTTCCACCACTTCTATACTAATCTTTTCTTTTTCTTTTTTATTCATCATTGTTTCAACTTTTCTTCCATTCATCAATAGAATTGACTTACAATGTTCTTTTCCTTCCATTCTTGGCACTTCAGTATCACTCGACAAAGGTATTGGAAGTCTATTATTCAATGCTTGAGCCATTTGTCCCATTTGATTCTCTAAACTTTGCAGTGGAGCTGCTTGACTTTGGATTAATGTATTTTGATTTTCAACAATGATATTATTCTTTATCATGTAGTCTCTCATCATTTGTTATGAAGATGGTTGTTGTTCATTTTGAAGTTCTCTAGTTTGTTATGGAAAAGATTGTTGCAGCACTAACATTTGTGAATAATTATGATTTGATTGAAAAAATTCTGGGGATGGGAATTCGCAGCTTTATTTTGCCTCTATTATAACCCACATAATTAACAGATACAAGGTTTAATGTGCACTGCTTGAAAATATGATCTTCTCCAAAATATGTACATGAAATATTAAACGCCTTCTGATGTGATGCTACGCCTATCGACTTGATGGCATTTGTTAGCGATGAAATCTTAGCTGACATAATATTCATTGTATCAAGCTCAAATACTCATGCATAGCGTCTGCTTGTATTTAGTATCATAGCTGGCCCTTGATAATTATTGGACTCTTTCTAATAGTTTGTATGGTTCACTATGTAAAACCTGGTATTTTTGTTGTTTATTAATTTCCACATAGGATTTTTCAGAAATTTGGATTAATTCAGTGTTTTGGTAAATTATCCTAAGGTTAATTTGAAAAAATTGTCGTCAGGTAATTGAGGATTTACTTTGTGAATAATTAGGACAACTTTTGGTGTTGCAAAGAATATAAAACAAGTAAATAGAGAATTAAATGAGTTTTTATTTAAGATATATTATAATTATTTTAAATTAAAATTTTAAATAAATAAAAGGAAAAGGAAATAAAAGTGAGAAATCCTAATTGGTTTCTCACTTGTGCGCCGCGACAAGAAAGAGGGGAAAGTAAGAGAGAAAATCAAGGGAGGGGTGAAGAAGAAAAGAGATTCGACCTCCGATTCATGCAGCCAAGGTGAAGGATGTAGGTTTGGACATCAAACTTTGAGTGTAAGTTCATTTCCCCCCTCCTTTTTTAAGTTGTATTTAGGGTTTTTATTTGAGGTTTAGATTTGAGCATAGTAGCTCGAATCTCTTGGTATTTTCTAGATATTTTGGGATTATATTGATGTATGTGAAGTCCTTGCAAGATAAATGGCCGAATGAGAGCAAAAATTTATGGGAAAGACGTGTACGATCGTGACGTTCTGTCGCTAGAAACGTCTCCCCAATCGATTACGGGTGAAGACTAGGCCACCATGCTTGGAGTCCACTCGACTCACAGAATTTGCGGACGACCATAGACTAGTCCGGGCGAATGCATGCTAGTCTAGGCAACCACATAGGTCGATTGTGAACCAATCCAGTCGATCGCATAGGTCGATCGCAAATCGATTAGAATGATCGCAGACAAGCTCGACTACTACGATGTCAACCGCATGCCAGTTCGGTCTACAACTTGATGGTAGAGGTTGACCACACATTATTTTGAAGCAAACTTTTGTCGTTGAGGCACGTAAGACTGCTCATAAGTTGTCAGATTTGGTTCTTTATCCCGTTATAGGACCCATCCACGTGTCTCGCTTTGTAGATGAGATGAATTTCTTGACATTGGTTTTCTTTATAGACTTCTTGACTTTGATCCAGTGCCTGAGGTTGCCGCTATTGTAAGGAAGAGAACCACTCATCGTTGCTTTTTGCATTGCATTAAATTGTTTTCGAGAATGCGATTTATGTGGGTTGTCACTTATAAAAGTATGACGAGGTATGGTTGCCAGCACATCAATTTTTATACGAATATGTACGTATGGTTTTCTCGTGTTTACTTTCAGCATTACATGATTTGCATTTTGCTATGATATGTTGGTAGGATAAATTTTCCTCTTGATACTTTGAGTAGTCTTGGCGTCAAAGTATCACTTTGTTATCCCGTACACCTTCTGCTCCGTGAAAGTGGTATTGTATGCCCGTACAAAAAACTAGCAGCAGGGCGGTGATAATGTACTTCTTGAGTTTCAAATCCCTAAACCTGATCATGGTGTTTATGTTTCAAGTTGGTGTCGTGACAGACTTTCGGTCGCCGACCAGTCAAGAGATAGACTTATTTTTTTATCACCATCACGGTTTTCTTCGGTATCATAAGATGTTGCTTAATCTTCGGATCACCATCTTTCTGTGACAGTGTGCAGGAGTGGTCATTGTGCGACACTCCATTTTCAGTAGGGATGTTGTTTTTTGGAAAACAGTGAGAGTATTTTTTTTTGTATAGCCACCTATGTATGTAGTAGGTTTTGTTAAAAAGAAGGAAAAATATTTCCTTAACTATTTTTTATCTCATGCATACTTTGAAGTTTAATCACAATTTTAAAATAAAGATGAAAAAGTTGTTTTTAAAACAAAATGCACTAGGTATAACGTTTCTACTGAGTTAGACTCACCCCTCCCAATCTAGGAAAAGAGAAGAGTGACAAGCTTTTGTAGAGATCTGGGAGAGGCTACGAGCTATTTATTTTCTGTTGGACTTTATTTATATTTCCTTGGTAAGAAGTTGGTATTTTATTTGGGTCAGTAACCATAACTTGTGGATTGGATTTTCCCTTTACTTTCATGCACAATTAGACAATTGTTACGTATTATTTTAAATTATACTATTTGCTTTAGATTTCACCATGTGAATTTGGCTATAATTATTCCTAAATACTTCCGCTATCACAGCTATCACATCTAGCCTTAGGCTGATCATTGGGTTTCCTTTCCTGGAATCGGGTCGTCCGACCAAGCATTTCTGCTCTGTCCTGCCCTGGGTCATGACACTAAGTCTTGGTTAAAATAGCACCATTGGCTGATGCATCAACTATAGAATGTGTCTGACTATTTAGCTTATTGTAGAAAGTTTGTAACGCCCCGAGTTCTCTGAACCCAGTTCGTTACACATAATCCAAACATAACTAAGAAACTTTGGACCAAATTTAAAACTTCACTCGAAAGTCAAAATTTGACATTTTCTAAAATCTCAAAACATTTAAAATCTTGCAGCGGAAATTCTTTTGAGCAAAACAGAATTAAGCAGAGCTATAAAACAATGTTTGAATAATCGGTTAAAATATTAAGAAATAATTCGGCCAGAAGAGAACAAGACTTAAGCGTGAGAACTTGAAAATCGTAAGAGTCAAACACATCTGCCGCTAAACAAAATCGACGAAAAGGGGCGGAAACAAAAACTGAAGGCTTCCACCGATCACAAAACGACAAAACTTATTATACACTTCTACCGATGACGTAAGCCGGATGATTCATTCGTCTAACTCACACCGATCACAAAACGACAAACTTGTTATACACATCTACCGATGATGTAAGCCGGATGATTCACTCATCTAACTCACACCGGTCACAAAACGACAAAACTTATTTTACACATCTACCGATGACTAAACGTCAAATTTACTGCCTACATCTTCCGATGGCTTTTACTGAAGACATCATCTGATGGCCTCTACTGAAGATATCATCCGATGACGTCAATCGGATGATTCAATCCTCCAACATCTGCCGGGGGACAAAACACCCAACTTTTATCGATAGACCAAAAAAAGACTCTAATAAGGAGTAACCCGACTGCTAAACGATTTTGTACATTTTGCTGAAATCATTCTGATCAACACAAATCCACAATTCTTAAAAATTCAGAATAGCAAGCTGAAATCACAGAAGCGTTAAAAGAAGTATCAAACTTCTACTATCATTAAAATTCTCAGAACACTTCATCAGAATACCTAACCACTGAAAACTCTCATTTAGACAAAAGTTAAACCGCCTCATCAGAGCACCTAACCGTAGCATAGAAGTGCTCCTCCAACTTCACCTATTCCTCAGTAAACTAAGGGAATTCACCTGTTGAAAGCTCAGCACCTACATCACAAAACTCATCTATTAGCCTAATGCTAAGTAAGTAAAGTAGTAATGAATGAAATGTTGAACATAAATTCGTAAACATGCAAATTTCTACTTTCTCATCTCAGTTGCATATGCATTCGTTTATGATCTGATCCCCCTGTGAAATTGGGAGTTGGATCACTTCTCCCAAAGTCATACGTCCTCTCTCTCGATTAAGGGGCGGACTAGTTCCCTTAACAAACTGTTCAGATCCCCCTGTGAAATTAGGAGTTGGAACACTTCTCCCAAAGTCATACATCCTCTCTCTTGATTAAGGGGCAGATTAGTTCCCTTAACAACTATTACAGTCTGTTCATTCCTTACCATGCAATTTCATGTAAATTCATTTTCGTATATTTTCAAAATATGATGCATGACATACAACCACAATCAATCATACACAATCCTACTGCTTTGTAATGTAGGCCCGAAGGCACAAACATACTTTACTTACCGGGCTCACTAGAAAAGCTCGGTTTCAACTACTTTGGAAGCCTTGCTCACCTAGAGTCATAAACAGAATACCAATTAGATCTTCACTGACCTCATCCTATACCATTCAGAAACCCTAGGAGCTAGTTTGGGACTCTGTCCTATGTGCATCCCCGATTCATACAAGACCCGACTCAACTCCTAGGCCCTGCATTTCCCAGGAACATGCATCTACGATACTCCTCTATCGTCTATAATCATACTGCAGTAAGTTACCTTAGTAAAACTCACCTAAGTTGAAGGAAAAATCAGAGAAGGACCTCCTAGCGCACTCTGCTGAGTTGAGTAGCTAAGAGTCGAAAATGATTTGGGAAACAGTGGCGGCTATAGAGCATTAAACCCAAAACATCTTTCCTTAAATACGTTATCCACTTTTAAATTTTCAATTACCCTTATGCCTTCGCCTAGTTATCCATTAACCCTACTTTTATTATTACCAAATAAAGTGTACCATTAATTAAAAGAATGTAGAATTAGTTCCATAGAACCGGGTGTTACAATCTACCCCCCTTAAAAGAATTTTGTCCTCAAAATTCAGTACCTGAATAATTCTGGATGTTGGCCCATCATGTCTTGCTGGCGCTCCCAAGTTGTCTCCTCTATGTTCTGGTTATGCCATAAGACCTTCACTAGTGGAACTTCTTTGTTGCGCAACACTTTCAAGCATAGTCTAGGATCCTTACTGGTTTCTCCTCATATGCAAGGGTAGGATGAACTTCAATACTCTGTTGTTCCACAATCTGTGATGGATCTAGTACACACTTCTTCAACATAGATACATGGAACACATTATGAATTCCTTCCATAGAGGTAGGTAGCTGTAATTCGTAAGCTGCCTTCCCAATCCTTTTTAAGATTGAAAATGGTCCAATAAATCTGGGGTTCAACTTGCCTCTCTTACCAAATCTCACAACTCCTTTGAATGGGGATATCTTAAGAAAAACTTTATCACCTACCTCAAACTCTAATTCCCTGCGTCTTCTGTTGGTGTTGCTTTTCTGTCGGCTTTGAGCTGTTAAGATCCTCCGGCGGATGAGGGCAACCTTCTCAACAGTTTGTTGCACAATATCAGGACCAAGCAACTGTGCTTCACCAACTTCATCCCAGTACAAAGGAGATCTGCATTTACGTCCATACAATGCCTCATAAGGTGCCATCCCTATTGTTGCCTGAAAACTGTTATTATAGAAAAATTCCACTAGTGATAAATATTTACTCCAAGATCCTTGAAAATCTAGTATGCATGCACGGAACATATCTTCTAAGGTCTGAATAATTCTCTCGGATTGCCCGTCTGTCTGAGGGTCAAAGGCTGTGCTAAAGTTGAGCTGCGTACCCATAGCCTTGTGCAGACTCTTCCAAAACTTGGACGTAAATCTAGAATCTCGGTCAGAAACTATGGTACCTGGAACTCCATGTAACCTAACAATCTCTTACACATACAATTCAACAAGCTGATCCATCGAGTATGTCATCTTTATGGGCAGGAAATGAGCAGATTTGGTTAGATGATCCACAATCACCCAAATTGCATCATGTCCTCTCGTTGTCCTAGGCAATCCTACCACAAAATCCATCGTTATTTGCTCCCATTTCCATTCGGGGACTGGTAAGGGTTGTAATGTTCCCGAGGGTCTCTGATGCTCAGCTTTAATCTGTGACAACACAAACATGATCATACATACTCTGCCACACTCCATTTCATACTTGGCCACCAATAATGTTGTTTAAGATCCTTGTACATCTTTGTACTCCCAGGGTGAACAAAGAATCTGGAAGAATGTTTTTCGAAAAGAATTTCCTCTCAAAGTTCTTTCATAGCAGGAACAAACCATCTATTTCTAAACTTAAGAATTCCATCAGCAGAATAGTTAAAATCTGATTTGTCCATAGAATCCATGCTTAACTTGTACTTGTTACCTCGTCATTATTCGTCTGAGCTTCCTTTATTTTCTCTAGAATAGTAGGCTTTAAGGTTATGGCTGAAAGCATAGCTGATACACTGGATACTACTTCTAGATTAAACCTTTGGAATTCAGACTCTAAGGCTAATGGTACGTCAAGAATCAGGGCTGAGGCTGAAGTTGTTACTCTACTCAAAGCATCTGCCACAACATTTGCTTTGCCGGGATAGTATTTAATCTCAAAATCATAATCCTTTACAAATTCCAACCTATCGACGTTGCCTAATGTTTAATTCCTTCTGTGTGAAGATATATTTCAGACTTTTATGGTCCGAGAATATTTCACAAGTTTGTCCATACAAGTAATGCCTCTAAATCTTAAGTGCAAATACCACTGCAGCTAACTCTAGGTCATGTGTAGGGTAATTCTTCTCATGTGTTTTCAACTGTCTAGAAGCATAGGCTATTACCTTACCATCTTGCATCAACACACATCCAAGACCAATTTTAGAAGCATCACAATAAATGATGAATTTACCATTTTCGACAGGAAGGGTTAATATTGGGGCATTGGTTAGTTTCTGTTTCAAAGTCTGAAAACTGGATTCACATTCCTCAGTCCATGCATACTTAATGTTTTTCCTAGTTAACCGAGTGAGGGGTGTAGCAATCTTTGAGAATCCTTCCATAAATTTCCTGTAGTATCCTGCTAACCCAAGGAAACTCCGAATATCTGTAGCATTTTTCGGTTGGGGCCACTCCTTAACTGCTTGAACCTTGGTTGGATCGACAGATATCCCATCTTCAGAGATCACATGACCAAGAAAGTGAACTCTGTCTAACCAAAACTCATACTTGGAAAACTTAGCATAAAGTTGGTGCTGTCTAAGTACTCCTAACACTAAACTCAAACGCCTTGCATGCTCGTCCTTAGTACGTGAATAGATTAAAATGTCATCTATAAACACAATGATAAACTTGTCCAAATACTCATGAAACACCCTATTCATAAGATCCATGAAGGCTGCTGGTGTATTTGTCAATCCAAAGGACATAACCAAAAACTCATAATGTCCATATCTTGTACGAAAAGAAGTCTTAGGAATATCTTCTGATTTGACTTTCAGTTGGTAGTAACCTGACCTTAGATCAATTTTAGAGAAGACTCTTGCACCATTAAGTTGGTCAATTAAATCGTCAATCCTTGGCAATGGATACTTGTTCTACAGTTAACTTATTCAATTCCCTATAATCAATGCACATACGCATCGATCCATCTTTCTTTTTGACAAAAAGAATAGGTGCACCCTATGGTGAAAAGATAGGACGTATGAACCCTTTCTCCAACAGATCCTCCAACTGCTTCTTTAATTCTTTTAGTTCTGGGTGTGCAAGCCTATATGGATTTTTAGACACGGGCTCGGCGCCGGGGTAAACATCTACAACAAATTCAATTTCCCTATCTGACGGCAAACCAGGAAGGTCATCTAAGAATACATCAGGAAAGTCTTGGACAACTAAGACATTTTTTGAATTTGCCACCCTACAAGTTGTGTGTCTAAAACGCTAGCTAAGAAGCACGAATACTCTCCACATGGGGAAAGTCTAGTGTTAATAGAAGTCATCACAGATATCTCATTATTCTTCTTCGAAGCTTGAAAGGTATGTTTCAATCTACCAGGGGATTGGAAGCTAACTATTCTAGTCCTACAATCAATTATGGTGTGGTGCTTAAACAACCAGTCCATTCCTAGGATTACATCAAATCCCATTATATCCATAATAATGAGATCAGCAGTTAAATTCTTGTTTCCCACTTTCACCACACTATTCAGTATCACTCGGCTAGAGTGCATGTATTCACCAGAAGGTAACGTGACATTAAACATATGTTCAGATGGCGTAGGTTGTACATCTAGCTTAACAGCAAATGCAGATGCTATAAATGAATGTGTTGCACCAGAATCTATTAAAGTAAAAGCAGGTATAGAGTTGATCAATATAGTACCTGATACAACAACGGGCTGTTCCTCACCCGACTCCATCATGGAGAATATCCTCGGTTTAATCATAGCAGGGCCGCTCTTAGAAGCTAGGTAGTCTCTGCTAATATGGCTGACCTTGTTACAATTGTAGCATCTGGTGATTCTAAGCTTCGGACATTCTTTGATCGTGTGCCCAACCTCCTCACAGTTGAAACACTTTCCAAGGCCTAATCTACACTCGCCCGGGTGGTTCTTTGAACACTTAGGACACTTGGGAAATTTCTTGAAATTCTGCATCTTCCCTCCTGTTCCTTGGCTATTCTGGCCTTCACTTGGCCTCTTCCTTCCTCTTTGTTGGTGCGGCTGAATAAACTTTTGTGGGACTTCCTTTGGTCAAGCACACTTCCTTTCAGCTTCTTCCACTTCCTTTCAGCTTCTTCCACTTCCTGAGCAGTGGACACAACTTCACTGAATGTCAAGCCTTTAATACCACAAAATTTAACTCCCCAGTAAATTTTCGGCTTCAGTCCATGCACAAATTTGAACACCTTATCCTCGTCCCTGTGAGCAAAATATCCAGCAAACCTGGACAAGGACTCGAATAGCCTGCTGTACTCGGCCACAGACCCTGTCTGCTTCAAGTTCAGAAATTCCAACTTCCTTGCAGTTTGAACAGTGCTGCTAAAATACTTCTCATAGAAAATGTCCCTGAATTGTGACCAAGTCATCGCCAAAACATCAGTGGTGGTCTCTATTGTTTCCCACCAGAGTTGAGCATCACAAGCCAAATGAAACGTTGCCAACGTGAGCTTGTCTCCTTCTCCAATGTTGGCACACCTAAACATACTCTCAATCTTTCTAAGCCACCCCTCAGCGGATCAGACGACTGTCCATCAAACGTGGGTGGTCGTAGCCTCCTGAATCTATCTCCAGAATGTTCATTGCTAGAACTCGAGTTAGCACTTCCTTGTACCTATCGGTTCAACAGCACACCTAACTGATCGGACTGTTGACGCACTAAGTCTGTTTGCTGACGCACCAGATCTGTCAGCTGCCTAATCACGCTAGGATCTTCCTCAGCTCTTAAGTTGGGCATTTCTCTTGGTACTCTTGGTCTTTCCGGTCGTCTAGACATCTTACTAGATTTCCTGCATAGGGTTAACTACTCTCATAAACATCTAATAACTAAGGCTAACATAAACACTTACAGTTGTTGGAGTGCTCCCATGCGACGATCAGCACTGATGAGTAATCTTTTGAACGGTTTAACTTAATGTCTCTGATACCATACTGTAACGCCCCGAGTTCTCTGAACCCAATTCGTTACACATAATCCGAACATAACTGAGAAACTTTGGACCAAATTTAAAACTTCGCTCTAAAGTCAAAATTTGGCATTTTCTAAAATCTCAAAGCATTTAAAATCTTGCCGCGGATATTCTTTTAAGCAAAACAGAATTAAGCAGAGCTATAAAACAATGTTTGAATAATCGGTTAAAATATTAAGAAATAATTCGGCCAGAAGAGAACAAGACTTAAGCGTGAGAACTTGAAAATCGTAAGAGTCAAACACATCTGCAGCTAAACAAAGTCGACGAAAAGGGGCAGAAACAGAAACTGAAGGATTCCACCGATCACAAAACGACAAAACTTATTATACACTTCTACCGATGACGTAAGCCGGTTGATTCATTCGTCTAACTCACACCGATCACAAAATGACAAACTTATTATACACATCTACCGATGACGTAAGCCGGATGATTCACTCATCTAACTCACACCGGTCACAAAATGACAAAACTTATTTTACACATCTACTTATGACTAAACAACAAATTTACTGCCTACATCTTCCAATGGCTTTTACCGAAGACATCATCTGATGGCCTCTACTGAAGACATCATCCGATGACGTCAGTCGGATGATTCAATCCTCTAACATCTGCCGGCAGACAAAACACCCAACTTCTACCGATAGACCAAAAAGAGACTCTAATAAGGAGTAATCCGACTGCTAAACGATTTTGTACATTTTGCTGAAATCATTCTGATCAACACAAATCCACAATTCTTAAAAATTCAGAATAGCAAGCTACAATCGAAATCAAATCATATTTCTAAATCTAGAAAAGAAGATCACAGAAGCGTTAAAAGAAGTATCAAACTTCTACTATCATTAAAATTCTCAGAACACTTCATCAGAATACCTAACCACTGAAAACTCTCATTTAGACAAAAGTTAAACCACCTCATCAGAGCACCTAACCGTAGCATAGAAGTGCTCCTCCAACTTCACCTATTCCTCAATAAACTAAGGGAATACACTTGTTGAAAGCTTAGCACCTACATCACAAAACTTATCTATTAGCCTAATGCTAAGTAAGTAAAGCAGTAATGAATGAAATGCTGAACATAAATTTCTAAACATGCAAATTTATACTTTCTCATCTCAGTTGCATATGCATTCGTTTATGATCTGATCCCCCTGTGAAATTGGGAGTTGGATCACTTCTCCCAAAGTCATACGTCCTCTCTCTCGATTAAGGGGCGGACTAATTCCCTTAACAAATTGTTCAGATCCCCCTGTGAAATTGGGAGTTGGATCACTTCTCCCAAAGTCATACATCCTCTCTCTTGATTAAGGGACGGATTAGTTCCCTTAACAACTGTTACAGTCTGTTCATTCCTTACCATGCCATTTCATGTAAATTCATTTTCGTATATTTTTAAAATATGATGCATGACATACAACCACAATCAAGCATACACAATCCTACTGTTTTGTGATGTAGGCCCGAAGACACAAGTATACTTTACTTACCTGGCTCCCTGGAAAAGCTCGGTTTCAACTACTTTAGAAGCCTTGCTCACCTAGAGTCATAAATAGAATACCAATTAGATCTTCACTGACCTCATCCTATACCATTCAGAAACCCTAGGAGCTAGTTTGGGACTCTGTCCTATGTGCATCCCCGATTCATACGAGACCCGACTCAACTCCTACGCCCTGCATTTCCCAGGAACATGCATCTACGATACTCCTCTATTGTCTATAATCATAATGCAGTAAGTTACCTTAGTAAAACTCACCTAAGTCGAAGGGAAAATCGGAGAAGGACCTCCTAGCGCACTCTGCTGAGCTGAGGAGCTAAGAGTCGAAAATGATTTGGGAAACAATGGCGGCTATAGAGCATTAAACCCAAAACCTCTTTCCTTAAATACGTTATCCACTTTTAAATTTTCAATTACCCCTATGCCCTCGCCTAGTCATCCATTAACCTTACTTTTATTATTACCAAATAAAGTGTACCATTAATTAAAAGAATGTAAAATTAGTTTGATAGAACTGGGTGTTACAAAGTTTCTAGTTGAATCCACTGCGAAATTCCATGCTTAGGCATTGTCTTACTAATTCTTTAAATCTCTCCCACACCACATAAACAAATACACCGTCCTATTGTTGAAAAGTCAATATTCCATTTCTTATTTGAGCATTTTTTATCAGAGCAATTATATAAAATCTTCGAGCTAGTTCATCCCAAGTTGTCACAAAGTCAATGGCAATGAATTTAACCACGATCAAGCTCGCTCCTGTAGTGAATACAGAAACAATTTAAATCTTAGAGCTTCTCTAAGTCTTCTTTAGAGCACGAATGAATCGTAGAGCACGTGGAATACTTTCAAGTGAAGATGTGGATCTTTCATAGCCATGCTACTAAACTATTCAGTAGTCTACAACATTGGGAACATCAACGGTCGTAGCTCACACTGTCCAGCTGAAATTCCTGGCCGAACAACATCAAGGTTTAGTCCTTCCAAGTGTGGAATTGCATAATTCTGAATTGGCCGTTCTATTTCTTCATCAATGTTGTTCTGCTTGTTTCTTCGTGCAGCTTTAGAATTCATGTTTCCTCCTTCAAACAACTGAGGTGTTATTGTCTTCTACACAACTCTCGGAAAGTCCTCTCAATTGCAGGATTGAATGGAACTAGCTTCTGATTATCATGTGGCGTTCTTTATTAAAGTTTGGGCACCTAAGAAAAAAACCAAGAAAAACGTGAGAAAATATATTTTTTTTTATTTTTCTTTTCTCTTACGAAAGTAGAAATATTTGGTAATATTATCCCCAGGAAAGGCACAGATAATTTGTTGTAAAAAACAACAGCACACAAGTGTACGTATCCCAATCAAGTAGTATATAGATTATCAATCCCACAAAGACAAATATATCAAAATTAAATCAATGTAAATATTATCAATTAAAAAAAAACAATTCGGTATGAAAATAAAATAATAAATTATTGAAAGAAACAACAATGATTTGGATAAGAAATTTAAAAAAGAGAAGTATGGTCTAGATTCAATTTCCCTCACTATTTAATTCTTACTACAAAAGCTGTAGTGAATCATGCATCATCAAAATGAATGACTTAGAAAAATCTTATTCAATCAAGCCTCGTCATAAGTATTTGATTAATTCATATTACATCTTTCTTCAAAACTATAAAAATAAATATTACACAGAATTCAATAAAGTACAATTCTATATAGTCACGTGAGTTAAGCAGATAAATATGAAATTACTTGGAATTAACGATATACTAATTATGAGTTAATAATTCACACAATTCATTATAAGTCTAATTCTTATTTTAGGTCATATAAAATAGAAATCATAGTATTTATTTATACCTTTAGTATAGTTGAATAAATAATAAATAAGCATCTATTGAATTATTCAACTTGATATTGCAACAAATCAAAAAAATTATTTTGTTCAGTACTTCTTCTTTCTGGCTACTAAATGTTTAGCTCATAGAAGAGAAAGAAAAAACATACAGTAGAGAAGTAAACATAATTAAGATAAGAAGAAATAATAGAAATTATTCTTCCCTATTTAGAGCAATGCTTCTTCTTGGTGGAACCCTAGATTTGCAAATTTGAAAGAAGCCTTCTTCTCTTTTTTTCTCTACTTACTGTTGGATGACCGTTTTCAAATATTCGGCTTTCTTTTTAAAGCTTCCTTCCCTCTGGACTATCCTCTTTCGTTTCCAAATTCAACTTTAGAACTCCCAAACAACTTTCTCTTTCTTTGTTCTATTTTCTCAACTCCAGTTCTCTCTTCTGATTTAGCAATTTCTCTTTCTCTAACATCTTTTGGATATTTACTTTCAACAACCATAACCCTTTCTTTATTCTTGAGATGTAGTGGCCTCCACATCAACTTATCAGCATCAATCTACAATAAATATCAATTATGAATCAGTTTTTTTAAAAAAATATAAATAACTATTTGTAAAAAAACTAATGGTGTGCTAAATGTTGTAGACACGCTGACAAAACATGAAGTTTTATTAGATTCATCATTGAATTTTAGCAATATACTTACAAAATACAATTATGAAATAACTCTTTTTCAAGAGTTATTAACGACTCAATCAAAAGCATCAAAATTTAGACTATTGCATAAACCTAGAATTGTGCTGTGGAACCTCAATACTAACTTATGCATAAGATGTAAGCCTTGAAAATGCGCAGTTCTAGTAGCATGTATTGGTTGCGGACGCCTGACGATAGAATGCAGAAGCATAGACTCTAGCCAAGTGTAGAAGGTAAAGCAATCGCAGACGACCAGTCCGAAGACATGTTTTGGCTAAGTACATCCACTTCGGATGCCCAAGGACATGTGCGAGCATCCAAGGAATTTTGAGGAAGTCCCCGTTAGACTAAAGAATTTAAATGTGTGCTTTTGTTGATGCCCGATTAAGAAATGTGAATGCTTGGTTCGGTACCCAAACACTTAAATCAAGGCACCCATGGCTTGTTTCATGAGTCTAGTAGCTATTCGATTGACACTCACCTAGAGACATCCTTACAAAATTGCTACCAAGTTTTTACCTGATCTCTCTCTCTCTCTCTCTCTCTCCCTCTCTCTCTCTCTCTCTCTCTCTCTCTCTCTCTCTCTGTGTGTGTAACACCCGATTTTACGGGATTTTATTATTCCAATAAATAATGACATTTTTGTAAATATGTCAAACTAAGTCCGTTTTGCGAACGGAAAGTTTTAATGAAGCCTTAATGATAAATTAGAATTTATAGTGAAATATAAAAATTTGGAGAAAACGAAATAAGTGGAGAAACAAATAGAAAATCAATGGAAGGGCAAGAAGGTAATTTTGTAACGCCCCGACTCGGTGCGCTACTTTGCTAACCAATCCCGTTTTTAAAACGACGTTTAAAATAATTTTATAAATCTCAAATTTATTGAGAAACGTGCCCAAAATACGTTTAAAATACGTCAGAAAATGTCGGGGTAAAATAATTCAGAAATAAGAAAATTTTACAAATTTTTTTTTTCCTCTCAGTGGCGATCGATCGCCACCCTCTCGGGTGCTACAGTGCCCGAGTTTCTCTCGGTGGCGATCGCGATCGATCGCCTTCGCCAATCGCGCCCTGCACCCTGTGCACCCTGCGCTGCCCCACCCAACCTTTACCACTTTTCATTCACATTTCCCCGAGCCGAATACTTCCAAAAATTCTAAAATTTTTACCATATACTCTCGACACCCCAACCTTCATGTCCCGTAAAAATTTTAGAAAAATGACTTAAAACGATTAATAACAAAAATAGAGAATGTAAACCCGACGTTCTTGATTTTAAAATCAAAACCAGCGGCGTAACGCCTAAAATTCATTAAACCAAAACCTGCAATTAAAATCGGAAATCCAACCAGTTTAAAATCCCAAATACATACACCCAATATCCACAACATAACCAACTTCCAAATCTCCAAAATAGTTATGAAAATATTTATAAATACGATGTACTAAAACTTCTACTTTTTCTCAAAACCAACGTGTACAAAACATTTACAAACAAAACCATTGACACCAAAACATTCACCTCCCACACTACCCGAGGAAGACAGTGGTCCAGACGCCTCGACAATAGCTTGCACCGGCGAACTCCGTACTCCTCTGACTGCGGCCTAATCCTCGACTGTCTCATCTACCTCACCTGTAAAGAACTCATCACCTACACCACAGAACACAAAAAGTAAGCCTAACGCTTAGCAAGTAGGGAAATAATGCACAACACATCAATATATGCTTGACTCAACCCTAACATGCAGTTTCTACACACTCTGTTGTTTTCTTTTCATTTCGGTTACATTTGTCTTTCACTTTCAGGTGAATCAAGTAGGCACACGCCCCCACACAGTCCAGGACGGCCACGCCTTGATCCACGGAGCAAGACCAGAGGCACACGCCCTAACACAGTCTGGTTACAGCCAACCGAATCTCCCCCAATCGATCATAGAATCCTCATTGTGCCTTCAATCACGAACAGGTCGAGGCATTCATACTCACGACACATTACGTAAATTAGCATAGCATCTCGAGTAAAATCCCTCGCGGGGTGCTCAACGAGCCACTTGCCCGACGAAGCTATTCTGCTCGAGACCAAGTTGCATATCATATCTTATCTTTCATCCTCACCACTCACACATGCAAAACACGTGGTTTCGTAGTTTTGAAAACAATGATGCATGACACAAATTAAAACACAGCAACAAGCAAACAATCTCTACCGTTCTATGGTATAGGCCGGAAGGCAACAAACACTCATCCGCTACTTACCTGGTTGCTCAAATTTCAATTGTCCACTTCGTCCGATAATTCACTAGCTCGATCACCTAAAATAACGAAAACTTAACTTAGTAATTCCTAACAAACGCTAAGGAAATTCTTAACTTAAACTAACCAAAACTAAATCACAATTCAACCTAAACACTCAAACCCGATGTTTACCGTCCACATACAAACGGCCATAACTTTCTCGTTTTTCAATGGATTTTGATGTGCCACCCCAACTCGGAAACCTCTACACGTCTACTACCCATTGAAACACTTAAATTAACCAAATAAATCACTTAGCCAATCCGAAAACCAGCAAACAGAATCGGCCACCTTAATTGTAAAAACCAAGTTTCCAAACTTACTTTCAAATCTTTAATTTCTTTCCAAAAACCACCTAAACCAAGTCATTCAACCACCAAATCATCAATTTGGGAAAGAAATCTAACATCTAAAGTAAAAATTCAGACTCCATGAATTAGGGTTCCCAAACCCTACACAACACCTCACAAAACACTCTAAAAACCTCAAAATTCTTGCAAAAGTTGATGAGGAAGAGAAGGAAACCCTAGAAATGGAAGAGCTACGATGGAGGAAGGAGAGGAAGACAATATTTGTCTTTAAATCCTCACTTTTCTATCTTTTATAAATCACTTTTTCACTTTTTAATTTCACCACCCAATTTCTTTAAAATTGTAATTCAACCTCACCTTTTCTCCTTTCAAATTCCCAACGTGAACACCTTTTCATTCCCACATTTTCCATTCAATTATTTCATGTAAATTTCCTTTGAATTTTCTTATTGGTTGATATGCAAACATTTGAATTTTCAAACCCTTTAGTTTGAATTGTCAAACCACATTTCTTCCCTTTCTCTTTCACTTCAATGCACAACATTAAACTTGAATAATTAAACTCTCCTAACACGTCTAACCTAAGGCTACGCAAGTTATAGGAATTTTTTCCGGGTGTTACAATCCATCCTCCTTACAAAAATTTTGTCATCAAAATTTGCGTACCTGAAGAGCTCAGGATAGCGCTCCATCATGTCCTGCTGTCGCTCCCACGTTGCCTCCTCAACGTTGTGGTTGCGCCACAGCACCTTCACCAGTGGAATGTCTTTGTTACGCAACTTCTTCACTGCATAATCCAAAATATTCCCTGGTTTCTCCTCGTAAGACAATGTGGGCTGCACATCAACTTCCTGCTGCACCACTACATGAGATGGATCCCTTAGGCATTTTCGTAGCATCGATACGTGGAAAATGTTGTGCACACCCCCCATTGAAGCAGATGACTCTAACTGATATGTCGTCTCTCCTACTCGTTTCATGATCGAAAACGGTCCAACATACCTCGGAGTCAACTTCCCTCTCTTCCCGAACCTCATTACGCCCTTAAATGGAGAGATTTTCAGGAAAACCTCATCTCCTACTTCAAATTTCAGCTCACGTCTTCGACCATCTGCATAACTCTTCTGTCTGCTGTGAGCTGTCAAAATACACTGCCGAATGAATTTGATTTTATCTATAGTTTGCTGTACAATTTCAGGACCAATCAAACTATATTCTCCGGCCTCGTCCCATTAAAGAGGTGATCTACACTTCCTTCCATAGAGAGCCTCGTATGGGGCCATACCAATAGTATCCTGATAACTATTGTTATATGAGAACTCTACCAAAGGTAAATACTTACTCCAGGAACCCTGAAACTCCAGCACACAAGCTCAGAGCATATCCTCAAGAATCTGAATAGTACACTCAGATTGTCCGTCCGTCTGAGGATGAAAAGCAGTACTGAAGTTCAACCGAGTCCCCATCACCTTATGTAGACTCTTCCACAACTTGGAGGTGAACCTTGGGTCCCTATCTGATACAATCGAAGTCGGCACACCGTGTAATCTCAAAATCTCCTGAATGTAAAGTTCAGCAAACCGATCCATACTGTAAGTCATCTTCACCGGTAGAAAATGGGCTGATTTAGTTAAACGATCTACGATCACCCATATGCCATCAAATCCCTTCGTCGTCCTAGGCAATCAAACAATGAAGTCCATGGAAATCTGGTCTCACTTCCATCCAGGAACCGACAATGGCTGTAACTTCCCAGCAGGTCTCTGATGCTCTGCCTTTACCTGCTGACAAATCAAACATGTCTCTACAAATTCAGCTACTGATTTCTTCATACCGGGCCACCAATAATGCTGCTTGAGATCTCTGTACATTTTTGTACTGCCAGGATGAACAGAAAACTTCGAAGAATGAGCTTCAACTAAAATTTCCTTCCTAAGCTGCTCATTGCTGGGAACATACCATCGATTTCGGAACTTCAGAATACCATCATCTAAGTAACTGAACTCCGTCCGATCATCAGATACCATACTCAGCTTAAATTTGTTGCACTCCGAATCTCCCTGTTGAGCTTCCCGAATCTTTTCCAAAATGGTAGGCTTCAAGGATAGATCTGCCATTACTGCTGTCACATCCGAAACCAACTCTAGATCAAATCTCTGAAACTCCATGCTCAACTCCCTGGACATCTCCATTTTCGTCGTTGACACTAAAGTCGATACTCGGCTTAAGGCGTCTGCTACCACATTGGTCTTACCGGGGTGGTATTTAATCTCCAGATCATAATCTTTCACGAATTCTAACCACCGCCGTTGCCTCATATTCAGCTCCTTCTGAGTGAAGATATATTTCAGACTTTTGTGATCTGAATATACCTCGCACTGCTGACCATAATGGTAATGCCTCGAGATATTCAAAGCAAAGACCACAGCAGCTAACTCCAAATCTTGGGTCAGATAATTCTTCTTATACGACTTTAGCTGCCTGGAAGCATATGTTATCACCTTCTCATTCTGCATAAGCACACTGTAACGACCCTTACACTATTCCTATTTTTCCCGTAGTATATATATATATATATATATATATATATATATATATATATATATTATACTTAAAAACTTTAAGATGTTAAGTGGAATTGAAATCGTTAAAAATTGCTCAGAACTATTTTCAAAACCATTAAGGTTAACTTAGTAAACACTTAAATGAAAACCATAAAAAAAAGTTAAAACAATTATAAAAACAATTTAAAACAACCAAAAATCATCGGCCAATGCTTGGAGGGACAAAAACGTCAATCAGCAAAAGGAGGAGAGGGGCGATCGATCGCCACCACAAAAATATGGAGGGGTGAATGATCGCCCCTCACTGTGGCGACCAATCGCCACACTCCCTGGAAAAATCCAGGGAGTGGCGATCCTCCTTGGTGACCAATCGCCCCTCTTGGCGATCAGTCGCCAAGTGTTCTGCCTCCTCTCGTTTTTTTTTCCTCTTTCCTTCTTTCTTTTCCTTGCATTCATATAAACATATCATACACTAAAATTTCAACATACTCTACACCATAAACACGTAACGTACAATCGCTCAAATCTCACCCATTTCACACTTCGCCAATAACCCAAATTAAACGACTCAAAACGCAATTAAAACCAAGTACATTTTCATGAAAACGAACTGCGTGGTTCTGTTTTAAAACCAAATATTTCCTCCTGCTAAAATCACCAAGCAGTTCATAAAAATCTAGATAAAATCTTAACAAAATGTTTTATAAATTCAATATACCAAAACGTTTAAAAACATCAAAACGTAACCTATCAACTAATCAGATCCAAGCATCCTAATATGTTCAACTATACAATTTTATCTAACTACCGTGTTCCCAAAACATACGCTTACTTTCCCCACGGGTCAAAAGAAGCATCGACTGCCCAGCGCACTCTCACGTGTCATCTTCCTTCAACTGCATCACTCCTCGGGTGGAGGGATCTCGTCCTCACCTATGTCAAGATCACCTACACCATAAACACACCTATGAGATAAAAATCTCAGCAAGTTCTACGTAAATGCTAATGCATGATCATGTATGCTCAATGCTATCAAAACTGTCCATGTCATTTCATATATCATTACGTGTCAGTCTATGGTTATCGGAAACGCTTGACAGATGGATAGGGCACGTCCAGCGGTTAGACAACCCACACCATCTGAAGGGTGGAAAACCCGCTCACCACGGAATGCCAGGTCTGAACCTCATCCCCGATAACCCCATGTCATGGTTGTTTACTGTGATACTTTACTTGCCTTTACATGCATGTTCTTTTCATGAAATCCTTGCATAAATTCATTTTCATGACATTTTTAAAACCATGATGCATGAACAGTTCAATATAAACATAAACATACATAAGGAGCATACCATCAAAACACTACAAATACCATCAAAACACTATAGCAAACAACCTAAAGAACAACTGAACCTAAACTACCCAACCAAAGCAATTTAAACAAACACATCACCAAAACTCCTCGAGACGACTTCAACGTACGGAGTAGGCCTATCGGCCAGAGTAAGTCACGAGAACTTACCTCGTATCCGTTGAAATCCAAGCTCCGTCCACGAGCGTTGTTAAGGAAATTTCACAATTTTGTCGTTAAAACGAGTTTAACCTATTAAACGTCTAAATTTAACGAAACCTTAACTAAGGAAATTCCTTAAAGCCCTAATTTGATTCATTGAAGCATTTTATCGAGCATTCCATGCTCGATACCTCAAAATTTCTATTAACGAGTTTTTTCTGAAAACCCCTAAAATTCTCAAACTTTAACATTTCTCATAAATCGACTTAACTTCGTCCAATAACATTCAATACGTCCATTATATTCACAACTAAGGTAAACCTATCGATTTCTAGTCATAAACCACGTTTTTTACGAACCCTAAACGAACCCTAATCGTTTAAACTTTGTAAAAATTGAAATAAACTTTCCTAAAACCTTAGAATCGTACCTAGGGTCGAGTTTGAGGAAGAAATTGCGAAGAACGGAAGTCGTTGGAGGAGGAACCAGCCGTCGGAAGGGAGAATCGCCGTGAGTCGCCGGAGGAGGGAGAGAGTTCGCAGGGGAGAGAGAGGGAAATCGTGAATGATGGAAGACTCTAATATACGTACAGGCTTCTCCACATAAGTTAAGGTAGGCTGTACTTCGATATGCGATGGATCGCGCAAACACTTCCGAAGCATAGACACGTGGAACACGTCGTGGATGCCTTCTATGGCAGCTGGAAGCTGAAGTCGATATGCCATCTTCCCGATACCGTCATGACCCTTCGTCGTCCTCGGGAGCCCCACAATAAAATACATGGAGATTTCCTCCCATTTCTACTCCGGAATCGGCAGTGGCTGTAATGTTCCGGCCGGCCTCTGATGTTCTGCCTTAACCTGTTGAAAAACTAAACATGTCTCAACATACTTGGCGACCTCTCTCTTTATGTTCGGCCACCAGAAATGTTGTCTTAAATCCCGGTACATCTTGGTACTTCCCGAGTGCACAGAATAAGCTGAAGAATGTGCTTCGGCCAAAATCTCTTTCTTCAACTCCTCATTGTTAGGCACGTACCACCTATGCCTAAACTTCAGAATACCGTCATCTGACAAGTTGAATTTAGACACGTCTCTAGATGTCATGCTCAATCGAAGCTCCTCACACTCCATATCATTCTGCTGAGTTTCGCGTATCTTATCCAGAATAGTCGGCCTGAGAGAAATGTTGGTGAGCATACTGGATAACTCTGCCACAATCTCCACATCAAACCTCTCGATCTCAGACTGCAATGTAACTGACAACGCTGCAAGTGAAGGCTGACTCGCAGTAGGCATTCGGCTCAAAGCATCAGCGACTTTATTCGCCTTTCCTGGATGGTACTTGATTTCAAACTCGTAGTCTTTAACAAATTCCAGCCATCTCCGCTGCCTTATGTTAAGCTCCTTTTGCGTAAATAAATACTTCAAGCTCTTGTGGTCCGACAATATCTCGCACTTCTACCCATATAAATAATACCTCCATATTTTTAGTGCGATGACCACTGCTGCTAACTCCAGGTCGTGTGTAGGATAATTCTGCTCATACGGCTTCAACTGTCGAGAAGCATACGCAATAACCTTTCCTTCCTGCATCAATACACAATCGAGTCCAACTCCAGACGCATCACAGTAAATACTGAATCTCATACCTTCGACAGGTAGCGTTAGAACCGGAGTTGTGGTCAACTTCTGCTTCAACTCCATAAAACTGTTATCACAAGCAGCCGACCATATAAACTTCTCGTTCTTCCGAGTCAAGCGTTAAAGAGGAACTGCAATCTTCAAAAATCCCTCTATGAACTTCCGATAATAACCAGCCAACCCGAGAAATCCACGTACCTCCCGCACGTTCTTAGGCTATGGCCAATCTCTAACCACCTGAATCTTACTCGGATCCACAGAAACTCCTTCTTGTGATATGATATGGCCCAGAAAACTGACCCTATCTAGCCAAAACTTGCATTTAGAGAACTTAGGATAAAGCTGGTGTCGTTGTAAAATTCCGAGAACAATCCTCAATTGCTCTTCATGCTCCTAGAATATCGTCGATGAAAACGACAACGAATTTTTCCAGGTACTCCTTGAATACACGGTTCATTAAGTCCATAAACGCTGCAGGGGCATTAGTAAGTCCAAAAGACATAACTAGGAACTCATAATGCCCATACCTCGTTTGGAACGCCATCTTCTGAATATCCTCCTTCCGGACCTTCAACTGATAATAACCCGAGCGTAGGTCAATCCTGAAAAACACTCGGGCACCCTGCAGTTGATCAAATAAACCATCTATCCGAGGCAGTGAATACTTATTCTTCACTGTGAGTTTATTCAGCTCCCTGTAATCCACGCACATCCTGAGAGTCCCGTCTTTCTTCTTGACGAATAGAACGAGCGCACCCCAGGGAGAAAAACTAGGTCGGATGAAACCCTTATCCAGTAACTCCTCTAGCTGAGCTTTCAACTCTCTCAATTCAGCGGGCGCCAATTTGTATGGATTCTTAGACACTGGCGCGGAGCTAGGATATACATCAATAAAAAATTTGATCTCCCTGTCCGGTGGTAATTTGGGAAGATCGTCAAGGAATATCTCAGAGAATTCTCTGACTATAGGAATGTCACTCGGCTTTACTTTGCTGAGCAACTGAATATCAACTACTGTGGCCAAATAAATAGAGCACTCACCTTTAAACTGCTCGTTGACCTTCATGGAATAAGAAATAGGCGATCCACTCAATCGGTTCATCGCCTGATAAGAAAACTCTGCTTTACCCGGGGGCCAAAATGTCACAATCCCAGATCGACAATCGATGGTGGCGAAGTGCTGTGATAGCCAGTCCATCCCTAAGATGACATCATAAATCTCTATACCCATAACAATCAAGTGAGCATAAAGGGTACTGTTCCCAACTGAGACAATATTGCCTTGGACGACCTAACCTGACTGCATACTCTCTTCTGAAGGTAGCATCACACTATATTCACATTCTGCTAACTCAAGCACAAGCTTCAGTCTAGACACGCATGCAGTGGAAACAAAAGAGTGCGTAGCCCCAGTTTCTATCAAAGAAAATACAGCTACGCCCGAAATCAGAATAGTACCTACTATCACGGAAGGCTGAGCCTCATCATCAATATCACCAGGCTCGATAAATGCAAAGATCCTCAGGGTCACTCTCCTCTGATCAGTAGCCGCCCTTGGACAATTCTGAGCAAAATGGCCGACCTCTCCACATCTATAACAACTGTTCGTGCGCAATCGACAATCGCCATAATGTTCCTTCTGGCACTTAGGACAAACAGGTTTCTGTGCAGCCCCTTTGACATGCTTGCCTTTCCCACGATCATTGCCTCCCTCTAAGGGCCTTTTAACGCCCCGTTGTTGTTGTTGCTGTGGCTGTGCCCTCGGTTGCCAGCCTTTATTCTGAGGTCGTGGCTGTATCTCCCAAAAGAACCCTCTAGCTGGCTCCCTCGGTTTAACTGAACTCTGATCTACAGTCTCAATCTCTAGTGCTCTGGCCACTATCTCATCATAGGATATATTCCGCACCCCTGATATTGTAAGACTCTTCCGAATTTCTTGGCCAAGCCCCTGTACAAATCGGCGTACCTTGTCCTCATTGACACTGACTTGACGTGGCGCGAATCGTGACAGTGCCTCAAACCTCCTCACATACTCGGCAATCGAACCAATCTGCCGCATCTCCATAAACTCCACCATCTTCGCCTCCCGCACTGTATGGCTGAAGTATTTGTCATAAAATATCATCTTGAAGCGCTCCCAACTCATAATAGTCATGTCGGTGGTTGTCTTGATCGAATCCCACCAAAATTGGGCATCCAACGCTAAGTGGTAGCTAACCAATGAAACCTTCTCTCCATCCTCAATGCTTACAAAGGCCAGCATGTCCTCCATGGTTCGAATCCACTCCTCGGCTGAAGAGGGATCCATAGACTGTCCGTTGAACACACGAGGTTGGAGCCTCTGAAATCTTTCCATCCCTCGGTTACCCTGAGTCGCTGTCTCTCGAGCTCTAACTCCCTCACGGTCTATTAGGGTACTTAGTTGCTGGGCCTGCCTCTCCATTTGTTGGGTCTGACGCTCCATATGTTGGGACTATTGAGCAATAAAGTCCTTAAGAGTGTCTATTGTATCGTCTCGGTCATCTCGATCGTTTTCTCGACGCACCATATTTATATAATTCCTATCAAGGTTAAAAGCACACAATTCTAAGAAACCGAACATAAAGAAAACATATAAACATACTTACATTTGAGGAAGGATGTCCGCGTAGTGGCTGTGCAGTCGAGCAGTCTACAGAACCGTTTTTAAAACCCGGGGGCTCTGATACCATAAGTTGTAACGACCCTTACACTATTCCTATTTTTCCAGTAGTATATATATATATATATATATAAATTTTATACTTAAAAACTTTAAGATGTTAAGCGGAATTGAAATCGTTAAAAATCGCTCAGAGCTATTTTCAAAACCATTAAGGTTAACCTAGTAAACACTTAAATGAAAACCATAAAAAAAAGTTAAAAACAATTATAAAAACAATTTAAAACAACCAAAAATCATCGGCCAATGCTTGGAGGGACAAAAACATCAATCGGCCAAAGGAGGAGAGGGGCGATCGATCGCCACCACAAAAATATGGAGGGGCGAATGATCTCCCCTCACTGTGGCGACCAATCGCCACACTCCCTAGAAAAATCCAGGGAGTGGCGATCCTCCTTGGTGACCAATCGCCCCTCTTGGCGATCAGTCGCCAAGTGTTCTGCCTCCTCTCCTTTTTTTTTTCCTCTTTCCTTCTTTCTTTTCCTTGCATTCATATAAACATATCATACACTAAAATTTCAACATACTCTACACCATAAACACGTAACGTACAATCGCTCAAATCTCACCCATTTCACACTTCGCCAATCACCCAAAACAAACGACTCAAAACGCAATTAAAACCAAGTACATTTTCATGAAAACGAACTGCGTGGTTCCGTTTGAAAACCAAACATTTCCTCTTGCTAAAATCACCAAGCAGTTCATAAAAATCTAGATAAAATCTTAACAAAACGTTTTATAAATTCAATTTACCAAAACGTTTAAAAACATCAAAACGTAACCTATCAACTAATCAGATCCAAGCATCCTAATATGTTCAACTATACAATTTTATCTAACTACCGTGTTCCCAAAACATACACTTACTTCCCCCACGGGTCAAAAGAAGCATCGACTGCCCAACGCACTCCCATGTGGCATACTCCTTCAACTGCATCATTCCTCGGGTGGAGGGATCTCGTCATCACCTATGTCAAGATCACCTACACCATAAACACACCTATGAGATAAAAATCTCAGCAAGTTCTACGTAAATGCTAATGCATGATCATGTATGCTCAATGCTATGAAAACCGTCCATGTCATTTCATATATCAGTACGTGTCAGTCTATGGTTATCGGAAACGCTCGACAGATGGATAGGGCACCTCCAACAGTTAGACAGCCCACACCATCTAAAGGGAGGAAAACCTGCTTACCACGGAACGCAGGTCTGAACCTCATCCCCGATAACCCCATGTCATGGTTGTTTACTGTGATACTTTACTTGCCTTTACATGCATGTTCTTTTCATGAAATCCGTGCATAAATTCATTTTCATGACATTTTTAAAACCATGATGCATGAACAGTTCAATATAAATATAAACATACATAAGGAGCATACCATCAAAACACTACAAATACCATCAAAACACTATAGGAAACAGCCTAAAGAACAACTGAACCTAAACTACCCAACCAAAGCAATTTAAACAAACACGTCACCAAACTCCTCGAGACGACTTCGACGTACGGTGTAGGCCTATCGGCCAGAGTAAGTCACGAGAACTTACCTCGTGTCCGTTGAAATCCAAGCTCCATCCACGAGCGTTGTTCACCTAAAGAAATTTCACAATTTTGTCACTAAAACGAGTTTAAACTATTAAACGTCCAAATTTAACGAAACCTTAACTAAGGAAATTCCTTAAAGCCCTAATTTGATTCATTGAAGCATTTTATCAAGCATTCCATGCTCGATACCTCAAAATTTCCATTAACGAGTTTTTTCCGAAAAACCCTAAAATTCTCAAACTTTAACATTTCTCATAAATCGACTTAACTTCGTCCAATAACGTTCAATACGTCCATTATATTCACAACTAAGGCAAAACCTATCGATTTCTAGCCCTAAACCACGTTTTTACGAAACCCTAAATGAACCCTAATTGTTTAAACTTCGTAAAAATCGAAATAAATTTTCCTAAAACCTTAGAATCGTACCTAGGGTCGAGTTTGGGGAAGAAATCGTGAAGAACGGAAGTCGTTGGAGGAGGAACTAGCCGTCGGAAGGGAGAATCGCCGTGAGTCGCTGGAGGAGGGAGAGAGTTCGCAGGGGAGCGAGAGAGAAATCATGAATGAGGGAGAAGAGAGAAAAAATTTTGTTTTTAATTAACATTTTTGACTTTGTAAATTACCGTTTCGTCCTTTATTTGAGTTTCTATTTGTTTCGCCCTTTGTTTCATTAATTACCCGACGATTCGGTTTCTCTAAACTCTCTTATTTCACCAATAACTCCAACTTATTATCAGGGTTCCATTAAAACTGTCCGTTCGCAATTCGAACCTTGTTTACTATTTTTACGAAAGTATCCTTTATATTACGATAAACGTAATTCTTGTAAAATTAGCGTTAAACTCCTAAAATTTCCGAAATTTTCTTAAAATCCTTATTAATCATTTGGATCGTAATAACGCTTTCTTTTCGTAAAATAGACTTGATTTGACATAATTACAAAATGCCATTTACTTTAAAATACTAATATTCCGTACACTCGGGTATTACACACACAACCCAAACCAATCCGAGAGGCATCACAATAAATATAAAACTTCTCCTCGGCTACAGGCAATGTCAGAACCGGAGCTGTAGTCAATTTCTGCTTCAACGTCTGAAAGCTTAGCTCACACTCTTCTGACCATTCATACTTCATGTCTTTTCGTGTCAAACGAGTCATAGGTGCTGCTATTTTCGAAAACCCTTCGATAAATCTTCTATAATAGCCAGCTAACCCCAGAAAACTCTGAATCTCACTAACATTCTTCGGTTGAGGCCAATCATTAATCGACTGAATCTTAGCCGGGTCCACTTATATTCCACCACCAGAAATTACGTGACCAAGAAAATGCACCTTAGTCAACCAAAAGTCGCACTTCAAAAACTTGGCATATAACTGATGCCGCCTCAAAAATTCCAGAACTATCCTCAGATGCTCCTTATGCTCCTCCTCATCACGGGAATAAACCAAACTGTCATCGATAAACACAATCACGAATTTATCGAGATACTCTTTGAACACTCGATTCATCAGGTCCATAAATGCAGCTGGAGCATTCGTCAAACCAAACGACATAACCAAAAACTCATAATGTCCATACCGAGTCCGGAAAGCTATCTTTGGGATATCCTGTGACTTAACCTTTAACTGGTAATACCCCAATCTCAGATCAATCTTAGAAAATATCCGGGCTCCCTGAAGCTGATCAAATAGGTCATCAATCCTTGGTAACGGATACTTATTCTTAACCGTTAGCTTGTTCGACTCCCAGTAATCAACACACATTCGAAACGACCCGTCCTTCTTTTTCACAAATAACACGGGCACTCCCCAAGGCGAGAAACTAGGGAGTATAAAGCCTTTGTCAACCAGTTCCTCCAACTGCTTATTCAATTCTTTTAACTCAGGAGGAGCTAACCTATAAGGATTCTTCGAAACAGGCTCAGCTCCAGGATACGTGTCAATGGCAAACTCGATTTCCCGGTCCGGAGGTAGACCAAGAAAATCTTCCAGGAACACCTCGGGAAACTCTCGTACAACTAAGACATCCTGAGGTTTAACTTCTACCAAAGACTGAGAATCTACTATAGTTGCAAGAAAATAGACAAACTCACCACTAGGAGATCCCCGAGCATCGAGCGCCACCATAACTGAAAGCTTCTATACACCCCTCAAAGACTGTAATGTAAGCTTCTCACCATTCGGAGGATGAAAATTAACAGTCCCCGCTCTGCAATCGATCGTGGCATGGTGTTGGAATAGCCAATCCATACCGAGTATAACATCATACCCGGTGATCCCCATAACTATCAAAGTAGCTGGAAGCTGCTTCTTTCCAACTGCTATCAGAATATCCAGTATGACCTGGTCTGAATATAGACGCTCTCCAGATGGTAAGAACACATCGAACATACACCCAGCTGGCTTCACTTCTAAATTAAACTTTACTACAAATGCTACTGCTACAAACGAATGGGATGCCCCTAAATCTATCAATGTAAAAGCTAGCTCTGAATTAACAATTACAGTACCTGAAATAACAGCAGCTCGATCCTCTCCCTCTGGCTCTATCATAGCGAAGATTCTGGGCATTGCCTTGACTGGTTCTTTCTTCACTGTAGGGCAATCCTTTGCCATGTGACCAGGTTTGTTGCAATTAAAACATCGAAGAACTTTCAGCTTCGGGCAGTCTCAAAACATATGGCCAGACTCAAAGTAATTGAAGCATTTACCGTCGTACTGCCCACACTCTCCAGGGTGAGACTTCAGGCACTTTGGACACTGCAGAAACAATTTCTTTTGTTGTTGTTGTGGCTTCTTGCCACTCCTCTGATCTTTCAAATTTCCTCCCGGTTGCTTAGTACCCTGAAACTGCGAAGATAATCCACCTCGACTAAACTGTGCAGTAATATCTTTAAACATCCGTTTTGGTGCTTCAGTAGGTTTAAGAATTTTACTAGCAGTTGCCTCCACCTCCAGAGCTTTAGCCACCACACGGTTAAATGATATGCCATCAATCCCAAAGGTCTTCACCAGCATTTCAATTTCCGGCTTCAAACCTTGCACAAACTGAAAGATTTTATATTCCTCCTTGCTAACCAGATGGCTGGCAAATCGGGACAGAAATTCAAACTGTTGAATATATTCTACCCACCAGCTTTGGGCACTGCTCGACAGGTGGAAAGTAGCACATTTCACTTTATTTTCTTCTTCCACCTCCACAACATTAAACATGTTCTCAACAGTACATATCCAACTTTCAGCTGCTATCGGATCGGTCAAACGTCCTTCGAATGCCGGAGGCTTTAATCTTCTAAACCATTCTCCACTTGAGCTCGCTCCAGAGCCGGACCCTGCTGTCAAATTTCCCGGTAGCCCTTGATTCATAAAAAATCCCAACAACTGTGATTGCACATTGAGTAGATCCCGGAGTTGCTTATTAGGGTCTTCAGGTTGCTCAGGTTCATTTGGTTCATTCCTAGGTCGTCCGGGTCGTCTTGGTCGTCCTGGGTTTCTTGGCATTTTTAATTCTATTCCTGAAATGGTTAGAAAATCTAATCTTAGAAAAGAACTAATTAAAAATAAAGAAATACTTACAGTCGGTGAAGCACGTTGTATGGCGGCTAGCATTGTCGGGTAATCCTTTGAACGACTTGACCACTTTTGCTCTGATACCAACTTGTAACGCCCCGAACCCGCCCCGGCTCGGTGTGCTACTTTGTTAACCAATCCCTTTTTTAAAACGACGTTTAAAATAATTTCGTAAACCTCGAATTTATTGGGAAACGTGCCCAAAATACGTCAGAAAATGTCAGGGTAAAATAATTTAGAAATAGGAAAATTTTACAATTTTTTTTTTCCTCTCAGTGGTGATCGATCGCCACCCTCTCGGGTGCTACAGTGCCCGAGAGGCTGGCGATCTCGATCAATCGCCTTCGCCATTCGCGCCTTGCACGCCCTGTACCTTGCGCGCCCTGCGCTGCCCCACCCGACCTTTACCACTTTTCATTCACATTTCTCCGAGCCGAACACTTCAAAAAATTCTAAAATTTTTACCATATACTCTCGACACCCCAACCTTCATGTCCCGTAAAATTTTAGAAAAACGACTTAAAATGGTTAATAACAAAAATAGAGAATCTAAACCTGACGTTCTTGATTTTAAAATCAAAACCAGCGGCGTAACGCCTAAAATTCAATAAACCAAAACCTGCAATTAAAATCAGAAATCTAACCAATTTAAAATCCCAAATACATACACCCAATATCCACAACACAACTAACTTCCAAATCTCCAAAATAGTTACGAAAATATTTATAAATACGACGTACTAAAACTTCCACTTTTTCTCAAAACCAACGTGTACAAAACATTTACAAACGAAACCATTGACACCAAAACATTCACCTCCCACACTACCCGAGGAAGACAGTGGTCTAGACGCCCCGACAATAGCCTGCATCGGCGGACTCCGTACTCCTCTGACTGCGGCCTAATCCTCGGCTGTCTCATATACCTCACCTGTAAAGAACTCGTCACCTACACCACAGAACACAAAAAGTAAGCCTAACGCTTAGCAAGTAGGGAAATAATGCACAGCACATCAACACATGCTCGACTCAACCCTAAGATGCAGTTTCTACACACTCTGTTGTTTTCTTTTCATTTCGGTTACATTTGTCTTTCACTTTCAGGTGAATCAAGTAGGCACACGCCCCCACACAGTCCAGGACAGCCACGCCTTGATCCACGGAGCAAGACCAGAGGCACACGCCCTAACACAGTTTGGTTACAGCCAACCGAATCTCCCCCAATCGATCGTAGAATCCTCATTGTGCCTTCAATCACGAACAGGTCGAGGCATTCATACTCACGACACATTACATAAATTAGCATAGCATCTCGAGTAAAATCCCTCGCGGGGTGCTCAATGAGCCACTTGCCCGACGAAGCTATTCTGCTCGAGACCAAGTTGCATATCAATTCTTATCTTTCATCCTCACCACTCACACACGCAAAACACGTGGTTTCGTAGTTTAGAAAACAATGATGCATGACACACGATGCATGACACAAATTAAAACACAGCAACAAGAAAACAATCCCTACCGTTCTATGGTATAGGCCCGAAGGCAACAAACACTCATCTGCTACTTACCTGGTTGCTCGAATTTCAATTGTCCACTTCGTCCGATAATTCAATAGCTCGATCACCTAAAATAACGAAAACTTAACTTAGTAATTCCTAACAAACCCTAAGGAAATTCTTAACTTAAACTAACCAAAACTAAATCGCAATTCAACCTAAACACTCAAACCCGATGTTTACCGTCCACAGACAAACGGCCATAACTTTCTCATTTTTCAACGCATTTCGACGTGCCACCCCAACTCGGAAACCTCTACATGCCTACTACCCATTGAAACACTCAAATTAACCAAATAAATCACTTAGCCAATCCAAAAACCAACAAACAGAGTCGGCCACCTTAATTGTAAAATCCAAGTTTCCAAACTTACTTTCAAATCTTTAATTTCTTTACAAAAACCACCTAAACCAAGTCATTAAACAACCAAATCATCAATTTGGGAAAGAAATCTAACATCTAAAGTAAAAATTTGGACTCACAAAACACTCTAAAAACCTCTAAAAAGATCACCTAAATGTATTAGCATCAAATAATCTTACCTCAAAATTCTTGCAAAAGTTGATGAGGAAAAGAAGGAAACCCTAGAAATGGAAGGGCTACGATGGAGGAAGGAGAGGAAGAAAATATTTGTCTTTAAATCCTCACTTTTCTATCTTTTATAAATCACTTTTTCACTTTTTAATTTCACCACTCAATTTCTTTAAAATTGTAATTCAACCTTACCTTTTCTCCTTTCAAATTCCCAACGTGAACACCCTTTCATTCCCACCTTTTCCATTCAATTATTTCATGTAAATTTCCTTTGAATTTTCTTATTGGTTGATATGCAACCATTTGACTTTTTAAACCCTTTGGTTTGAATTGTCAAACCACATTTCTTCCCTTTCTCTTTCACTTCAATGCACAACATTAAACTTGAATAATTAAACTCTCCTAACACGTCTAACCTAAGGTTACGCACGTTATAGGAATTGTAATATCTGGCTGTAAGGATTAATATGATAATATATATTGGCATTTTTATAAATATGTCAAATCAAACTCATTTTACAAAAAGGAAGCGCTGTTATGATCCTAATTATTAATTTGAATTTTATGGAATTTACGAGAATTTTTGGAGTAATAACGCTATATTTCGAGTAATTAAGTTTCTCATAATACAAAGGACGTTTTAGTAAAAATAGTAAACGGGGTCCGAATTGAGAACGGACGGTTTTAATAAATCCTGAATAATAAGTTGGACTTATTGGTGAAATAAGGAGTTTTGATAAAACCGAATACTTAGCCGATTAACAAAACGAAGGACGAAACGAATACAAAAACAAAGGAAGGGCGAAATAGTAATTTACAAAGTTTATATTATTTAAAACCACTTAACCTTTTTTCTTCTTCATTCTTCATTCTTTCTCTGACTTTCACGAAAGTTACAGAGAGCTTCTCCTCTCCCTCACGGCGAGCTCTCAACTTCCGACCTCCGTTCGTCCTCCAATCGTTCTGGTTTCTTCGCGCTTTCTCCTCCATTCGACGCTCTAGGTATGATTCTATAGTTTTAGAGCGTTAAATTCTGAGTTTCGTAGAGTTAAACCAATTAGGGTTCGTTTAGGGTTTCGATTAAAAACGAGATTTAGGATTCAAAATTTATAGATTTGCTGCAACTAAGTATATATTGAACGTATTGGAAGTTATTGGACTAATCTAATTGATTAAGAAAAAAAATGTTAGAATTTGTGAAATTTCGAGATTTTAGGAAAAACTCATAATTTAGGAATTTAGGTGCCGAGCGTAAATTGCTCGAGTAAATAGCTCAATGAATTGGATTAGAACTTTGGGAAGTTTCGTAGTTAAGGTTTTGTAAATTTGGGCGATCGATAGTTTAAACTCGTTTTAACGTCAATATTATGTTTTGCCTCAGACAAACAATGCTCGTGGACGGAGCTTGAGCTGCTTTGGACACGAGGTAAGTTCTCGTGATCTTCTCTGGCCGATTGGCCTACACCGTATGTCGTGGTCGTCTCGAGGAGTTTTGGAGATGCGTATGTTTATTTGCTCTGGTTGGTTAGACAGGTTTAGTTGTTTTATAGGTTATAGGTTATGTATTTATAGTCTTGATGGTACATATGTGGTTGTTTACTTTATGATAAAAATTGTTCATGCATCACGTGTTTTAAAGAAAAGCATGAAAATGAATTTCCATACGATATTTTAAAGATAATGCAAAGAAAATAGCCGTAAGGCATACAGTTTACAGGCCGCAAGGCATACAGTTTACAGGCCGCAAGGCATACAGTTTACAGGTCACGCGAGGTGGGGCTCAGGCACGGCTGTACATGTTGTAAGCGTGCACCCCCCTCCTCTAGCTGGAAAGAGTAGTCCGCCCGCTGGATGAGCTCTCTCCGATTAGGGGGATAGGATCTCGGTGACACCTACAGTGCATAGCATAGCATAGCATTTGCATTTACGAGCCTTACTGAGATTTTTATCTCATAGTATGTTGTATGGTGTAGGTGATTACGAGGAAACAGGTGAGGATGAGATCCCTCCACCCGAGGAGTGACACAGTTGACGGATGATGGCTCGCGGTGGTGTGTTGGCGCAGTCGACGCTTACCTGACCCGTGGGGATGTATGTATGTATAGGTTTTGGGGTTTTTGGAATGTTTTGGACTGATGGTTGTATAGACATTTTAGGATGCTTGGTTCTGGTTAGGTGATAGACTGATGTTTTCTATGTTTTATAAACCATATTTGTAAAATGTTTTATTGAAGCTTTTAATTGCACGCTATGGAAATCGTTTGAAATGTTTTTAGGTTCAATGTGGATATGCTCGATTTTTAGAGCTATCCACGCAGTTGGATTTCGCAAAGTCCGCGCTGCAAATTGGTTGAGTTTAAGTTACAAGTCTATGTGTTTATTGATGAAGAATGTATAGAAGTGGTAAGAAAGGGGATGAGGAAATGGTGTAAAAATATAGGAAGTTTTGCTCTCTGGAATCGGATTCCAGAGAGCGTATTGAAGTGTTTGCTCTCTGGAATTCCATAGAGCAAATTGTATTGTAAAATGAAAGGCGATGGGGCGCCAGTGTGAGGAGCGACTGATCGCCCCTCCCTTCTTCTTAGTTGGCGACCGGGCGCCGAGATGAGGGGCGACTGATCGCCCCTCCTGGTCTCAATACAGCGACTGATCGCTGCAATGTGCAGCGATCAATCACTGAGACCGATCGTTGATGCCGCGATCGGTCGCTGCTTCCTTTTTTGGCAGAATGTCAATTATGCCCTCCCTTTTGTTTTACTTATAAATTGTTTTAAAATTATAGTTTTATTTAATAGTTTTAATTGTTTTAAATAGTTTTATCTTAATTGTTTTAAGTTGGTTTTAAACGGTTTACAAACAACGCTAACGATTTCAATTCCGCTTAGAGTTTAGTTAAGTATAAGGATAAAAAAAAAATATGTACGGAAAAATGGGTACAGTATTAGGGTCGTTACAAGAATTTTTTTCAGGTGTTACAAATTTTGAATATCAAAATTTATTAAATAACACAAATTCCTCTTTTCTCCTTTACACTTCACGCGAATTCCTCTCCTCTCAACCCTCACGGCGATTTTTCTCTTCACGGCGACTTCTTTCAAACGCCGACCGATTCTCCGTCGATTAACGACGATTCCTCCACATTTTCTCCTTCAATTCCGACCCTAGGTAAGAATCTACTATTTTGGAACGTTAGATTTCGGTTTTCGCAGAGTTATACGGTTAGGGTTTCGTTAGGGTTTTGTCAAAAACGTGGATTAGGGTTTGAAATCGATAGGTTTACCTTGTTTATTGCCCAAATAAGCATATTTATGGTTATTGGAGGAAGTTTGATGGTTTAATGGAGGTTGTTGAAGAGTTTGGTGGTTGGAGGTTTTAAAAACTCTATTAATGGAGATTTTGAAATGTCGAGCGTGAATTACTCGACGAAATACCTCAACGAGTTAAAATAGAGTTTTTGGAAATTTCCTTTAGCTAGGAGTTTTGTAGTTTTTGAAACTCAATGGTTTAGATTCGATTTAATGACGATTGTTGTGAATTGCCATAGGTGAACAACGCTCGTGGACGGAGCTTAAATTGCAACGGACGCGAGGTAAGTCTTCGTGATTTGTTTGGCCGGTTTGGCCTACACCATAAAAAAGTATTTGAAATTGAGGAATTGGAGATGTAGCATGTTTCGGGTAATTAGATTGGGTAGTTAGGCTATTTTAAGCTATAGAATGTTTAGCGTTCGTTGTTTGTTTTATGTTTGTTTTCATTATTGTATTATGCACGTCCATGCATTATGTTTTTGAATAAGCATGAAAAACGAATTTTCAAGTATGTTTTTCATAAAAAGGATAACGAAAAGGTATAAATGTACGTAATAACGGTCACGTCGGGGTGGTGGTTCAGACATGGCTGTCAGATGAAGCATGTTTTTCCTTGGGTAGATACGAGGGGCTATCCATTCGTCGGATGTGCCGCTTCTATCTATTGAGAGCGAAGCCCCGGTGACGTCTTAAATGAAATGAATAGCAAGAAGGTAGGATGACTGCATGATTTTAAGTATTGCATACGCATAGCATTCATCTGCATTTATGTAGGTTTACTTAGCCCTTTAGCTCGTAGTTTAATTCTATAGTGTAGGTGATTTCGAAACAGATGAGGACAACGTTCCTCCACCCGACGCATGAGCATGTTGATGGAGGATGGCCTGTGGGAGTGTGCTAGTGCAGTCGGTGCGTATTTTGACCCGTGGGGATGTAAGTAAGTGTTTTGGGGAAGTAAGTAAGTGTTTTAGGGATTTTGTTAGACAAAAAGATAGGAAAATTGTATAGATGACTCATTTTAGGATGCTTGGTAACTGGATAGATAATGTATAGTATTTGTTGTGTTTTGATTTTCAAACAGAGAGAAATGTTCAGTTTTAAAACGGATCCACGCGGTTCATTTTATGAAATTTTATTACGTTTTAAATATGTTTTGAGTCGGTTTTTGGGTGATTGGTGAGTGTGGATTGTATGTGTGTAGTAGTGTTGTTATGAAATGTATTTAGAGGTAAATTGATGAAGATATGGAGTGGAAGTGTGAAGTGTGTGAGTATGGCTTGCAGGGGATCGAAGCAAAAAGGAGAGAAAGAAAAAGGGGCGATCGATCAGGCGATCGATCGCCTGGCGTATAAACACCACAACCGATCGCATCGATCGGCTGAAACGACCGATCGATCGGCTGAAACGACCGATCGATCGGCTGAAACGACCGATCGATCGGCTGAAACGACCGATCGATCGGCTGAAACGACCGATCGATCGGCTGAAACGACCGATCGATCGGCTGAAACGACCGATCGATCGGCTGAAACGACCGATCGATCGGCTGAAACGACCGATCGATCGGCTGAAACGACCGATCGATCGGCTGAAACGACCGATCGATCGGCTGAAACGACCGATCGATCGGCTGAAACGACCGATCGATCGGCTGAAACGACCGATCGATCGGCTGAAACGACCGATCGATCGGCTGAAACGACCGATCGATCGGCTGAAACGACCGATCGATCGGCTGAAACGACCGATCGATCGGCTGAAACGACCGATCGATCGGCTGAAACGACCGATCGATCGGCTGAAACGACCGATCGATCGGCTGAAACGACCGATCGATCGGCTGAAACGACCGATCGATCGGCTGAAACGCTATAGTGTAGGTGATTTCGAAACAGATGAGGACAACGTTCCTCCACCCGACGCATGAGCATGTTGATGGAGGATGGCCTGTGGGAGTGTGCTAGTGCAGTCGGTGCGTATTTTGACCCGTGGGGATGTAAGTAAGTGTTTTGGGGAAGTAAGTAAGTGTTTTAGGGATTTTGTTAGACAAAAAGATAGGAAAATTGTATAGATGACTCATTTTAGGATGCTTGGTAACTGGATAGATAATGTATAGTATTTTGTTGTGTTTTTGATATTTTCAAACAGAGAGAAATGTTCAGTTTTTAAACGGATCCACGCGGTTCATTTTTATGAAATTTTATTACGTTTTAAATATGTTTTGAGTCGGTTTTTGGGTGATTGGTGGAGTGTGGATTGTATGTGTGTAGTAGTGTTGTTATGAAATGTATTTAGAGGTAAATTGATGAAGATATGGAGTGGAAGTGTGAAGTGTGTGAGTATGGCTTGCAGGGGATCGAAGCAAAAAGGAGAGAAAGAAAAAGGGGCGATCGATCAGGCGATCGATCGCCTGGCGTATAAACACCACAACCGATCGATCGGCTGAAACGACCGATCGATCGGCTATATGTTTTGTGGGCGAATTGCCCCTTTTGCCCCTTTTGCTGCCTAATGTTTTGCTCCATTTATGCAAATATGCTTTGTTTTTTAAGAAATTTTCAAAACGGTTTAACGATGCTAGGATGCGATTTAAATGTTTTAAAATGAAAATTTTATAAGGAAAATTAGGGATAGGTTTAAGGGTCGCTACAGTTATGGTATCAGAGCCCCCAGATTTTAAAATCGGTTCTGTAGACTGCTCGACTGCACAACCACTACGCGGACATCCTTCCTCGACTATAAGTACGTTTAGATGCTTTACTTGATTTCAATTTCTTAGAATTGTTTGTTTTAACTTTTATAGGAGTTATAGAAAAATGGTTCGAGCGAGAGACGCCAGGGATGAAGCCCTGGATAGACTTACAGATTTGCTAGATCGTCAGATCCAATATATGGACAGGCAAGAACAACAGAATGAGAACTTAGTGAATCGTGCAAATCAGAGAGCCCGGGATATAGTCATTCCGGACAATCATAGCATGGAAAGGTTTCAAAAGCTACAGCCTCAAGTATTCAACGGACAATCAACGGACCCCTCTATTACTGAGGAGTGGGTTCAAACGATGGAGGATATGTTGGCTTACGCCAAGGTGGAGAATGCTGAGAAGGTCACATGCGTCACTTTCAATCTGGCATTGGATGCCCGGTTTTGGTGGGATTCAATAAAAGCGACTACAGACGTGACACTGATGAGGTGGGAACGGTTTAAGACCGTATTCTTCAATAAATACTTCAGTCGTACGTTGAGTGTAACACCCTGTTTTATCAGGATTTTAATATTCCAAAATTTAATGGCATTTTTGTAAATATGTCAAAATAAGTCTGTTTTGCGAGCAGAGAGCGTTATTATAATCCTAATAATTAATAAGGATTTTAAGAGAAATACGAGAATTTTTGGAGTTGTAACGCCAATTACGAAGATTTTGCGTTTCTCGTAATATAAATGATGTTTTAGTAAAAATAGTAAACGAGGTCTGTTTTATGAACAGACAGTTTTAATGGAACCCTAGTAATAAATTGGGATTTATGGTGAAATAAGGAAATTTGGAGAAAATGAATAGTTTTTTAAATAACGAAATATGGAAGGAACAAATAAGAAATCACAAGGAAGGGAAAAGAAGTAAATTTGCAAACCAAATTTAATAAAACTTAATTGTTTCTCTCCTTCCCTCATTTTCTCTCTGTGTTTCACAAAAACTCCAGAAGCTCTCCTCTTTCGACGATTTTCTCTCCTCCCGCGGCGATTCTTCTCTTCCAACGGCGATTCCTCCTCCGATCGACTCCGACTCTTTACGTTTTCTCCTTCGATCAACGCTCTAGGTAAGGTCATGTAGTTTACGGACTTTAGTTTTTGATTTTTACGGAGTTTAAACGGTTAGGGTTTCGTTTAGGGTTTTCACGAAATAGTCAGGTTATGCTAGAAATGGCTAGAGTTACCCTATTTATGACCTTGGTGAACGTATTAATGGGCATTGGAGGTAGTTGAGCGAATTAATGGCCATTAATGTGAGTTTTGGGTTGTTGGAGAACTTGGAAACTCCATTAATGGAGGTTAGGAGTTTATGATCACGAATTGCTCGATAAAATGCATCAATAAGTTAAATTAGAGTTTTAAAAATTTCTTTAGTTAAGAGTTTAGTTAGTTTAGATATTTAATGGTTTAAACGTGTTCTAATGACGATTGTTGTGAATTTGCCTTAGGTGAACAACGCTCGTGGACGGAGCTAGAATTGCAACGGACGCGAGGTAAGTTCTCGTGACTTACTATAGCCGATTTGTCTACACCGTACATCGAAGCCTTGTCGAGGAACATTGGTGATTTGTTTGTTTAAATGCTTTGGTTGGGTAGATAGGATTGGTTGCCTTTTTAGGTTATGTTTTTATTGTCTTGATAGTACACATGTTGGTTGGTTTCTTTATTATATTGAATTGTTCATGCATCGCGATTGTCGAACGAGCATAGAAAATAAATTTCCGCACTACGTTTTCAGGAAAAGTGATATGGCACGAAAGGGGGCTATTGATCTATCGTGAAGGCTGAGAGGAGCTTGTCACGATACCACATCTAACGAAACTAATATACGTAATCTGTTATTTGGTCATGTGAGGTGGGGTCTAGGCGTGGCTGTTACGGATGTAAGCATGTCTCTCCCCCCCCCCACCCCCCCCCCCCCCCCCCCCCCCGCTTTGTGGAAAGAGTTGTCCAACCGCCAAACGTGTCCTCTCCATCAAGCGGGCTAAAATCTCGGTGACAATCTGTAACGCCTGGGTTTTCGAATTTTTGGATTTTCTAATTTCTTAGATAATTTTTGTAAATAGCAAATTAAAGTATTTTATTGAGCGGAATGTTTCTTTAGAGCCCTAGGAATTTATGAGAAATTCTTACAATGCGCGTAGCCTTAGATAGGTTATGTTAAGTAGTAAAATTAGAGTGAAAATTTGGAAGAGGAATTTGAGAGACAATAAAATGATAAGGTAATTATTTACTAAATAGTTGTTTTAATTAATTTAAAAGAAACGTGAATAAAATTGGTTAAAATAATTGATTAATTAAATTGTGTTCGGATATTCTAAATGGAGAAATTAAGTTGGGTACGGGGTGAAGTTCAATCTACAAAATTTATAATTTAAGGACGGGAGTTAACGGAATTTTCAGAGGGGCCGATTTTACGGGAGGGCAAAACGGTAATTAGATATTTTAATTTATGTTTTAAGAGAAAACATTATGTTTTCTCTTAAAACAGCAGAATGGCTTTTGAAAGCCATTCTGCCTTGCGAACGCAGCGAGCCCGACGCAGAGAGAGAAAGGAGACGCGCGACCCTCCGACGGCGACCACGGCTCCGACCACCGTTCAGACGAGCGAACTCCGGCGAGCTGAAGCCAGAGCTCGGTTTGGCTTTCTCCGCGCCAGACCCGACCGAAAACAGGTAGAGTTTCTTCCCTGTTTTCATTCTGCTTGTGGCGTGAATGGCGAGCCAGCCTGGGCTCCGATCTCCGGCCATTTTTGGCTAATCTCGGCATCAAATGGCTGGGCTTGGACCGGCTATGGTCGCCTAGCCGTGAGGTGCCCAATTTGGGCGAAATTCAGTGAAGCTCGAGTTAGGGCATTTCGGGTTTTGCTTGATGTCTCGGGATTTTAGGTTAGATTATTCTAATTGAGGGTATATGTGGTCGATTGGTGATGAAATGAGTGTGAATTGATGAAAAATCGAAAAGGGGGAAAATTCTAGGAAAGGGCAGAAACAGGTTTTGCCTGATTTGACCTAGCTACGATCGTTTGTTTTGAAATTCCTTTTGGCAGGTTAAAATAGGTTATTAGAGGAGTACGTGGCCGCTGGAATCGTTCGATTCCGATATCCGACGCAAAAGTTACGCGCGTTCGAAGTTTCGGGTCGGTTTTACCAAACCCAAAATAGTGGCCCGTTTAGTTAGATGATGTTTTCACGAAAATGAGAGTTTAGTTATGCCGAGCGAGTTCTAATGCAATATTTTGATATTTAGGTTTTTCAGGTTCCACGGTTAAGGTTTCAGATAGAGACAAATTGCTAAGGACGCCAGGTAAGTAGTGTTGCATGCGTGTTGCCTTCGGGCCTACATCACGGAACGCTAGGTTATGTTGCATGTTTCTATGTATGTTTAGCTTTCTCATGCATCATGTTTTAGACAAAGTACGAAAATGTTTTAGCATATGTTTTCACGATTTGAACGTAGAAACGACAACGATGTAAAACGAAAATGTAAAGTGTCTGAGGGAAGTGGTTCACCCTTCAGATGTAAATTGTGGAACGTCCAGAAAATATATAATGTCTGAAGGAAGTGGTTCACCCTTCAGATGAAGTTGTGGAACGTCTAGAGATGGAGAAACTAATCCGCCTTCCATTGGTAGAGGATTACATGTATGTACGATGGAAATGAAATGAATATGAATGATGAAACGAAATGAAATGAATATGTATGATGAAACGAAATGAAATGAATATAAACGATGAAACGAAACGAAATGATTATGTACGATGAAACTGTAGAAACTGCATATGTTAAGTAAAATGTTTTAAATTCATATCGTGACTACTTGCTAAGCATTAGGCTTATAGTTTGAGTTCTGTGATGTAGGTGCAGAAGAACAGGTACGGTGAGTTTTCACGAGCATGCTAGGATTACGGATGCAGTTGTTGGAGTACGACCATGGTGGCAACCCGGCAATATTGTTAGGGCGATTCCGACCGTGGTTAGTATGTGTCCGTGGTTGGTATGAGTTAGGAGTCTATTTTGTTTAGGAATGATTTGGAAGTTTTGTGTATGTGTATAGAGATGTGATGAATGAAAGTATGAAAACGTTACATATGTTGATTGATTGGTTTTGATAGAAAAACGTCTGAGAGTAGAGTTTTTGATGTGTATGATGTGGTAGTAGAATGTCTAAAATGTGAAGTCTTTATTTTGGAGAATATACTGGATTGTTTGGTTATTTTGAACTGTTTGGTTATTTTAAAACAGGTAAGGATACGCTCGATTTTTAGAGCGATCCATGCAGTTCGTTTTCTTGAGTTCTTCCCGAAAGTATAGGTTATATTAGTGTCGTGTTTTGATGATCGACGAATGAGTGATTTGTTTTAATTGATCTTACTTTAATTGTCAATTGGTTTAAGTTATTAATGGTTTTAGTCTAGTTTTAAATGTGTTAAAAGTCGAAATGTTTTACGCTCAAATGTTTAAGTCAAAGTTAGACTCTAAAGGTTGTTAGAGGTGGGTCAATTGTCTAAGTCTGTTTTCTTTTAAAGTGTTAAGTAAAAATGAAAATTTTTATGCGAAAATACGAGGGCTTAGGTCAAGGTTATGTCAATGTAAAGTCATGTCCTGTGACGGCCCTACGGGGTTGGGGTCGTTACACAATCTGTCTGCCACGATCTGTTATGTATTTTGCATGATTTCCGAACTTCATATGCACGACATGCATCTGCATTTACGAAACTTGCTGAGCCTTTATCTCATAGTTGTTTGTATGGTGTAGGTGATCTTGATACCGGTGAGGATGAGATCCCTCCACCCGAGAAATGATTAGTTGAAGAAAGATGGCCCGTGGGAGTGTGCTGGTGCAGTCGGTGCGCTTTTGACCCGTGGGGATGTTTGTAAGTATTTTGGGAACGTGATAGTAGATGAGATTATATAGTTGAACATATTAGGATGCTTGGGATCTGGCTAGTTAAGAAAAACAATGTTTTCATAAATTTGTAATAGAAAACGTTTTGTTAAACCAGTTATTGAATGATATGGAACTGCTTGGAATTTTCTTTTAAACAAGAGGAATTGTTTAGGTTTTAAATGGATCCACGCAGTTCGTTTTTTATGAAAGTTTACTATGTTTTTAAACACATTATAGGATATGTTTCAGGTTGTTTATTCACTGATTTATGAAAGGGAAGAATGAGTGAAGTTATGAATAATTTATGTTGAAAAGTTTTAGGGTGTATGTGTAGTAAGGAAATTATGCAGGGAAGAAGGAGGAAAGAAAGAAGAAGAGTGAGGCGAACTCCCTGGAAAATTTGGATTTCCAGGGGTGTCCGATAGATCGCCTAAGGTGGTGATCGATCGGCAATCGTGATCGCCACTCTCTGGAAATTCCAGAGAGTGTGCCGATCGATCGCCCAAAAGAGGGCAATCGATCGGATGGGGCGATCAATCGCCAGTGTGAGGGGCAATAGATCGCCCCTCCATTTTTTTAGCCTGGCGATCGATCGCCTGGCATTGGGGCGATCGATCGCCCCTACATTTTGTGGGACAATTGTCCCTTTTGTCCTCCACCGATTATTCTGTTACTTTAAGTTTTATTTAATTGTTTTGTAAATTGTTTTATGGTTTTAATTTAAATTGTTTTCATTAGTTTCCTTTACTTTAAATACGTTTTCCTAAAAGGTTTTCAATGGTTTTTCGCTTAAACGTTAGGTTTAAAAGTTTATTAGGTATAAAAAAAAAGAAAAAGAAAATTTTATACGGTAAAAAATTAGGAATAGTGTACGGGACGCGACAGTTATGGTATCAAAGCCCCCGGGTTTTAAAAATGGTTATGTAGACTGCTCGACTACACAGCCACTACACGGACATTCTTCATCAACTGTATGTATGTTTAAAAGTTTTATTTGATTTTGATTTCTTAGTGTTATTTGTTTTTTTACTTTTATAGGAGTTATATAAGATGGTTCGAGGAAAAAATCCTAGAGATGAAGCCCTAGACCGAGTTATGGAATTGCTGGACCGTCAGGCCCAGCACTTGGACAGGCAAGCACAATAAATAGAGCGTTTAGTAAATCGTGAAGATCTTCAGGCCCGAGAGGTGGTCGTTCCAAACCATCAGGGCATGGAGAGATTTCAAAAGTTGCAACCCCCAGTATTTAACGGACAATCATCGGACCCCACTTTAGCCGAGGAGTGGATCCGAACGATGGAAAATATTCTAGAGTATGCGGGGATAGATAATGGGAATAATGTGGCCTACGTCACTTTTCATTTAGCGTTGGACGCCTGTTTTTGGTGGGATTCGATCAAATCAACAACAGATGTATCAGTTATGACATGGGAGCAGTTTAAGACCGTGTTCTTTGATAAGTACTTCATCCGCACTGTGAGAGTGGCTAAGAGAAATGAATTTACCCAGTTGAAACAAACAGGTTCGGTTGTGGATTATATAAGGAGGTTTGAGGCTTTCTCACGGTTTGCACCGTGTCTTGTTAGCGACAATGAAGAAAAAGTGCACCAATTTATTGAAAGACTGAATCTGGAGATTTGGATGCATGTTATAGTATTGGGGATCATAGATGTGCCCTATTCAGACATCGCAGCAAGAGCCTTGGATTTCGAGGTTGCACGAGCGACTTGTATTAATTCAAGGGAGCCAGCTAAGGGCTTCTTCCGTGAGATCCACCCTCAGTCACAGAACCGAGGTTGGCAGCCTAAAGTCCAACAACCCCAGCAACAACAAAGGGGTGTCAAGAGGCCTTCTGAATGAGGTAATAATTGAGGGAAGGAAAAACAGGTACAAGGGGCTCCTCAGATGCCTTGGTGCCCTAAATGCCAGAAAGAACACAGTGGCGAATGCAGAATAGGCACGAATAAGTGCTATCAGTGCGGTGAAGTCGGCGATTTTGTTAAGGATTTCCCAAAGTCGGGCCGAGATCAGTTTGGCAGAGATCAGAGAAGGGTCATGCCGAGGATCTTTGCCTTTATTGAGCCTGGTGACGTCGATGACGAGGCTCAGCCTTCCGTGATATCAAGTACTATATTGATTATGGGCATAGCTATACTTTCTTTGATGGATACGGGAGCTACGCACTCCTTCATTTCAACTGCTTGCATGACTAGATTGGGATTAGAGTCCGAGTTAGCAGAGTTCGAGTATAGAGTGATGCTGCCTTCGGGAGAGCATATGCAGTCAGATCGTATTTTCCAGGGCAATGTCGTCTCAGTGGGGAATAATACCCTTTATGCTTGTCTGATAGTTATGAGCATAGAGCGGTACGATCTTATCTTAAGGATGGACTGGCTGTCACAGCACTTCGCCACCATCGATTGTCAATCTGGGATAGTGACTTTTCAGCCCCCGGGTAAAGCCAAGTTTTCTTATCAGGCGATGAACAGGTTGAGTGGGTCACCTACTTCCTATTCCATAAAGGTCATCGAGCAGTTTAGAGGTGAATGCTCGATTTATCTAATTACAGTAGTTGATACTCAGTTGCTCATTGGAGTAAAGCCGAGTGACCTTCATATAGTCAGAGAATTCTCTGAGATCTTCCTTGATGATCTTCCCAGATTATCGCTGGACAGGGAGATCGAATTTACCATTGATGTGTATCCGAGCTCCGCGCCAGTGTCTAAGAATCCATATAGATTGGCGCCTGCTGAATTGAGAGAGTTGAAAACTCAGCTTGAGGAGTTGCTGGATAAGCGTTTCATCCGACCCAGTTTTTCTCCCTAGGGTGCCTGTTTTGTTCGTTAAGAAGAAGGACGGGACTCTCAGGATGTGCGTGGATTACAGAGAGCTGAATAAGCTTACAGTGAAGAATAAGTATCCACTACCCCGGATAGATGATTTATTTGATCAACTGTAAGGTGCCCGAGTGTTTTCTAGGATTGACCTACGCTAGGGTTATTACCAATTGAAGGTCTGCATATAAGATATTCATAAAATGGCATTCCGAACGAGGTATGGGCATTACAAGTTCCTTGTTATGTCTTTTGGGCTTACTAATGCCCGTGCAGCGTTTATGGACTTGATGAATCAGGTTTTCAAAGAGTATTTGGACAAGTTTGTTGTTTTCATCGACGATATTTTGATCTATTCTAAAACGAAGGAAGAACACGAGGAGCATCTGAGGATTGTTTTAAGAATTCTGAGTCAACACTGTCTATAGCCAAAGTTTTCTAAGTATGAGTTCTGACTGGACAAGGTCAGTTTTCTTGCCCATATCATATCACAGGAAGGAGTTTCTGTGGATCCGAGTAAAATTCAGGTGGTCAGCGATTGGCCACAGCCTAAAAACATGCGTGAGGTATGTGGATTTCTCGGGTTGGCTGGCTATTATCGAAAGTTCATACCCCGACATTTACTACACTTGATAATCTTACGCACGTTGCCCAATTTACTCTGACCTTTAGGTTCATCAACATCCCTCGTTCTCTTCTTTTTCGGCCTCCCAGGTGGTCTCTTCACAATCGGTGGCTGAATTTCACCCATATTTGAAGGTGGCCACATGTCTACGCCATTCATTGGATGCACAAACTGAGAAATATACCGTCAAATATGTTTGCCGATGGTAGCAACGATCAACGTACGATTCAATGTCCCTTCTCATGAATGATATGCATGGTACAGCATGAACACATGGTATTCCTGCGAGCTGCCAACGGTTACAACTGCAAATAGCGTTGGCTAAGTCGACGACAAATTGTTGATGGACATCACTAACATGAAATCTTTCACCTCCACCTCCAGTTGCACACCAATTTTTAGCTCCATCTCGTATCTTGGCCAATTTCTTTCGTATCTGAGGGCATAGTAGTCCGTTTTGTTGCTCCATTTGTTCATGCCTCTTACAAATTCTTGTCATTATTGTTGTCCTGATCATTTCTATCATGGTCACAATTGGCTTGTCACGTGCTGATAAGATGAAGGTGTTGAATGACTCGCTCAGGTTGTTCAACGTCAGCTCACACTTCGATCTGTGACTGAAAGCATGTCTGCACCAGTGCTTCGCATCATACTCCGCAAGATATCTATATGCTGCTTCATCGAAGCCCCGTAGCCTATTCATTTCTTTCACAAACATTTCACGTGTTGTCGCAGTTGAAGCATTCCACATAATGTCTTTGTAGAGTTTTCCGCGAAACTTCTTTTTGAAGTTTGCGTACATATGACGTATGCAAAATCGAACCTCTGCATCTGGTACATGTGTTCGAAGTACTACTTCCAAACCCTGCATCAAATATATGTCATATGTTAGTAGGTGAAAGCAATATCCATCAACAATAACCTGAGAAACCATTTCTAAGACTTCTTCGACTCAACATCAACCACAGCCACTGTAATAGGATATATGTCGTCATTTGCATCTACACCGATAGCAGTTAGAAGTTGACCAGGACATGCCCCCTTCAAGTGACACCCATCCAAACTTATTACCGGTCGACATCCGGCTAAAAGGCCTCTCTTACATGTATCTAAATACATGTAAAGTCGCTTGAATATGGGCTCTGTTTGACCATCAACCCGGTCAACATTAATAACGAAGGTGCTACCAGGATTGGATCTCAGAACTTCTTCCGCATAAGACCCCAGCTGTTTATATTGCACAGTTGAATCCACATTTACAGCCCTCCTCCTTGCCCTGATTGCTAGGCTAGAGCTGATGGTGACATTAAAGTCTCGCCTAACTGTGTCAATGATAGATGATATTTCCCACCGAGGTTGGCTTTTAAATCGATGCAAATTACGTTCTGCCACCCACTTAGCTGTTGCATGTCGACTCTCCATTGTGCGAGCACAGTCATGAACATCATTCAACATCTTCACTTGGAAAGACTCTTCATTTGTCACCTTTGATGCGTAGAGTCTCCAAGGACAACCTTTCTGACAAACCGCTTCTATTCTTGCTTTCTCATGTTTGGTAAATCGGATGTCAAATCCGTTAACCAAAGAATAATCAGAGATTTTTTTCCTAATTTCAGCCAATGAGCTGAATTTGTCTTTCAAACATATTTCTAAAGAGTTGTTGACTGATTCCGCAGTGTTCACTTCATCAATCGTATCATCGGATTCAGCAATAGAAATAATGTCATCAGGTAAGGAGGCTGAAACTGATGGAATCAGAATATGAATTGGATCCCATGCTTCACCCACAGCTGCAACATCTACATGAGTTTGATCCCCCGCGACACCGCCAGCTGCATCATCTACATGAGTTGGATCACCCGCTTCACCAACTGGAGGACCACCATCAAATTCAGATGCATCAGAGGACTCATCATTTCTAGCCTCTTCCTGGTAGATGCCTTCATGGTCTACGCACATATGAATGTGACGTTTTTGCTCCAACGCCCCAACCATTTAAAGTACGTCATTATCGGACTTCACTACTCGCAATCCGTTTTCCATTCCTAATGGAGGCTCCATGTAATACAAAGTCTTCCATACTCCAGCTCCGACATCTACCACCATGTCGACAACCTCAAAAAATGAAATCTTATCCACATCAATATTTGTCACTAGTGCAACATCCCCACCCACGTACTGTAACTTCTTCGTCTTGACGAACTTCCCTCCATAGTGAAAGTCAATTGAAAATGTGTCCATCTTCTTCCCTGCAAGGTTACAAGAATTTAATTCGACTAAGCTAGTTTTGGTATTTAAATTCTAAACAACTTCATACACATTTACTGTAATACCCGGCTTGTACGGAATATTAATAATATATTATGTTATGGCATTTTTGTAAATATGTCTAATCAAGTTCGTTTTGTGAAAAGAAAGCATCATTAGAATCCTAACGATTAATAGGAATTTTAAAGAATTTACGAGAATTTTCGGAGTAATAACGCTATATTTCGAGTAATTAAGTTTCTCGTAATATAAATGACGTTTTAGTAAAAATAGTAAACGAGGTCCGTTTTGCAAACAGAAAGTTTTAATAGAACCCAAATAATAAGTTGGACTTATTGGTGAAATAAGGAAATTTGAGGAACCCGAATCGCTAGCCAATTAACGAAACGAATGACAAAACTAATATAAAAACAATGCAAGGGCAAAACGGTAATTTGTCAAATCAATATTATTAAAATTAAATTTCTTTTTCCTTCTCCTCACTTCTCCTCTGCCGTCGCGAAACACAGAGAGCATTTCTCCTCTCTGCCCGCGGCGATTCAACCTTTCCGACCTCCGTTTTTCCTCCGATCAACTTTCGTTCTTCACGTTTTCTCCTCCAATCGACGCTCTAGGTATGAATCTATAGTTTTAGAATGTTTATTTTGACTTTTTCGGAGTTTGAACAATTAGGGTTTCATTTAGGTTTCGTTTAAAAACGCGATTTAGGGTTCGAAATTTATAGATTTGTCGTAATTAAGGATATAGTGAACGTATTGGACGTTATTGGACGAAGTTAGATTAATTTGTGAAAAATGTTAAAATTGGAGAATTTTCGGGTTTTTAGGAAAACTCGTTAATTGTGATTTTGAACTATCGAGCACTAATTGGTGGTTTAAATACTTCGATTAGTTAAGTTAGAACTTTTAGGAATTTCTTTAGTTAAGGTTTTGTCAATTTGGACGTTTAGAAGCTTAAACTCGTTTTAAGGCCGATGTTGTATTTTGTCTCAGACAAACAACGCTCGTGGACGGAGCTTGAGCTGCTTTGGACACGAGGTAAGTTCTCGTGATTTCCTCTGGCCGATTGGCCTACACCGTGCGTCGAAGTCGTCTCGAAGAGTTTTGGTGACGCGTATGTTTTAATTTTTTTGGTCGGGTAGTTATGATTAGTTCTGTATAGGTTATGCTTTTAAATGCTTTATTGCCTCGATGGTACGAATCATGTATGTTTACTTTCGGTCGTATTGAACTGTTCACGTATCACGTGTTTTAAAAGAACATAGAAAATGAATTTCCGCATGATGTTTTAAAGAAAATGGCGATGTGGCCTGGAGAGGGGCACGACCTATTGTGAAGATCGATTACGGGTTTGTCACAATACCACATCTATTGCATACTCATACAGTTATACAGTTACAGGTCATGCGAGATGGGGCTCAGGCACGGTTGTACGTGTTGTAAGCGTGTACCCCCCCCCCCAGTCTAGCTGGAAAGAGTAGTCCGACCGCTGGATGTGCTCTCTCCGGTTAGGAGGCTGAGATCTCGGTGACACCCACAGAGTAAAGATAAAGAAAATGCTGCATGATTTCTGAACTCATATGCATAGCATGCATGTACATTTACTAGAACTTGCTGAGATTTTTATCTCATAGGTGTCTGTATGGTGTAGGTGACTTCGACATAGGTGAGGATGAGATCCCTCCACCTGAGGAGTGATCCAGTTGACAGAGGATGGCTTGCGGTGGTGTGTTGCGCAGTCGATGCTTGACCTGATCCGTGGGGAAGTATGTACGTGTTTTAAGGGTATCGGGGAGTTTTGGGATGATGGTAGATTAGAAAAAGTAATTGTACAGTTAGAACATTTTAGGATGTTTGAGAACTGGTAGTTGATATGTTTATGTTTATATGTTTTAAACGTTTGAAAACTTGATTTTATGAACTGCTTGGACATTTTAAAACAGGAGGAAAAGTATAGTTTTAAACGTATCCACGCAGTTCATTTTTACGAAAGTTTAACATATGTTTAGGCCGTTTAGTTCGGATTGATAAAGTGTGAAGGTTGTTAAGTTTTATTGAAGTGTTAGAGTGAATGTATAGAAATGGATATGTGCAGGGGATGAGAAATGAAGGAGGAAAGCTCTCTGGAATCAAATTCCAGAGAGCAAACAATGGGATCGCCGCGCTCTAGAGAAATCCAGTGCGTGCAGCGATCGATCGCTGGGGCAGCGATCGAACGCTGGCTAGCGACTGCTGCCAGCGATTGATCACTGGGGCAGCGATGGCTGCAGCGATCGATCTCCTGAATTTGGAGATCGATCGCCCCTTCCCTTTTTGAGACGGCTTGATAGTTTTGCCCTCCCACTTATTTCAGTTGTCTTTTAATTGTTTAAGTTTTAATAAATTGATTTGAGATATGTTTTAAACGATTTTCTAAATGAATTCCGATTCCAATTTAATTTCCGCTTAAGGTTAGGTTTAAAGTTTATAATGATAAGTTTATTGGGGTAAATGAAAAATATGTACGGAAAATTGGGTACAGTATTAGGGTCTTTACAATTTATGGTATCAAAGCCCCCAGACTTTAAAATCGGTTCTGTAGAATGCTCGACTGCACAGCCACTACGCGGACATTCTTCATCAACTGTAAGTATGTTTATAGCTTTATTTGATTTCTAGTTTCTTAGAGGATTTGTTTTAACTTTTATATAGGAGTATATAAATATGGTGCGTCGAGAAAATGACCGAGACGACCGAGATGATACGATCGACACCCTCAAGGATTTTATTGCCCAGCGGTCTCAGCATATGGAGCGACAGGCTCAGCAGATGGAGAGACAGTCTTAGCAGCTGGGTACTATGATAGACCGAGAGGGTACTAGAGCTCGGGAGGCAGCTATTTCGGGTAACCGTGGGATGGAGAGATTTCAGAAGCTTCAGCTCCCTATATTTAACGGACAGTCTACGGATCCCTCTTCAGCTTAGGAGTGGATTCGCACTATGGAGGACATGCTGGCGTATGCTAGCATAGAGGACGGAGAGAAGGTTGCATTGGTGACCTACCACTTGGCACTGGATGCTCGATTTTGGTGGGATTCCATCAAGACAACCACTGATGCGACGATTATGGGATGGGAGAGATTCAGAGAACTGTTTTATGACAAGTATTTCAGCCATACCATACGGGAGGCGAAGATGGTTGAATTTATGCAGTTACGGCAAGTTGGTTTGATTGCCGAGTATGTGAGGAAGTTCGAAGCCCTTTCTTGATTCGCGCCCCGTCAGGTCAGCGTTAACGTGGACAAGGTACGCCGATTTTTACAACGACTTAGTCAGGAATTCCGGATGCGTCTTACTATATCCGGGGTACGGAATGTATCATATGACGAGATTGTGGCCAGGGCGCTTGATATTGAGGCAGTTGATAGAGATTCTGTCAAACCGAGGGAGCCATCTAAGGGCTTCTTCCGAGAGATCCGTCCTCAGTCACTGAATCGAGGTTGGCAGCCTAGTGCACAGTCTCAGCAGCAACAGAGAGGTGTTAAAAGACCTCTTGAGGGAGGTAATGATCGGGGTAAGGGAAAGCAAGTATAAGGGGCTTCTCAGAAACCTATTTACCCAAAATGCCAGAGGGAACACACTGGCCAGTGCAGATTGGGCGCGAATGTGTGCTATCGTTGTGGAGATACGGGCCATTTCGTTAGAGATTGTCCGAAGCCCGGTCGAGATCTGTCAGGAGGTGATCAGAGGAGAGTTATGCCGAGGATCTTCGCATTTATTGAGCCTGGTGATGTCGACGACGAGGCTCATCCCTCTGTGATAGCAGGTACTATTCTGATTATGGGTACAGCTGTATTTACTTTGATGGATACGGAAGCTACGCACTCCTTCATATCAACCGCATGCATGACTAGATTGGGGTTAGAGTCTGAGTTGGGGTCGAGTATAGAGTGATGCTACCTTCAGGAGAGCTTATGCAGTCAGAACGTATTCTCCAGGGCAACGTCATCTCAGTGGGGGATATTACCCTTTATGCTCGTTTGATAGCTATGAGCATAGAGCGGTATGATCTTATCTTAGGGATGGACTGGCTTGCACAGCACTTCGACACCGTCGACTGTCGATCCGGGATTGTGACCTTTCGACCCCCGGGTAAAGCCCAATTTTCTTATCAGGCGATGAACCGATTGAGTGGATCGCCTATTTCTTATTCCATGATGGTCAACGAACAGTTTAAAGGTGCGTGCTCTATTTATTTGGCCTCAGTATTTGATATTCAGTTGCTCAGTGGAGTGAAGCCGACTGACATTCCTATTGTCAGAGAGTTCTCTGAGATATTCCTTGATGATCTTCCCGGACTACCGCCAGACCGGGAGATTGAATTCACTATTGATGTCTATCCTAATACCGCGCCAAGGTTTAAGAACCCGTACCGGTTGGCACCAGCTGAGTTGAGAGAGTTGAGAACTCAGCTTGATGAGTTGTTAGAGAAGGGTTTTATTCTACCCAGTGTTTCTCCTTGGGATGCGCCCGTTTTATTTGTCAAGAAGAAAGACGGGACCCTCAGGATGTGCATCGATTATAGAGAGTTGAACAAATTGACAGTGAAGAATAAGTATCCACTGCCTCGGATTGATGACCTATTTGATCAGCTACAGGGTGCCCGAGTATTTTTCAGGATTGACCTACGCTCGGGTTACTATCAGTTGAAGGTCCAGAAGGAAGATATACAGAAAACGGCTTTCCGAACGAGGTATGGGCATTATGAGTTCCTTGTCATGTCTTTTGGACTTACTAATGCCCCTGCATCGTTCATGGACTTGATGAACCGTGTCTTCAGGGAGTATCTGGACAAATTCGTGATGGTTTTTATCGACGATATCTTGATCTATTCTAAGACAAAGGAAGAGCACGAGGAACATCTGCGGATTGTTTTGCAGATTCTGAGTCAACGCCAGCTGTATCCAAAGTTTTTTAAATGCGAGTTTTGACTAGATAGAGTGAGCTTCCTTGGCCATATTATATCGCAGGATGGAATTTCTGTGGATCTGAGCAAAATTCAGGTGGTCAGAGATTGGCCACAGCCGAAGAACGTACGTGAGGTGTGTGGATTTCTCGGATTAGATGGTTATTATTGGAAGTTTATAGAGGGATTTTCGAAGATCGCACTTCCTCTTTCACGATTGACTCGGAAGAACGAGAGATTTATATGGTCGGCTGCTTGTGACGACTGTTTTATGGAGTTAAAGCAGATATTAACCACCGCTCCAGTATTGGCGCTACCTGTTGAAGGTGACAAGTTTAGTATTTATTGTGATGCGTCTAGAGTTGGACTCGGTTTTGTATTGATGCAGGAGGGGAGAGTTATTGCTTATGCTTCTCGGCAGCTGAAGCGGTACGAGCAGAATTACCCTACGCATGACCTTGAGTTAGCAGCTGTGGTCTTCGCACTGAAGATATGGAGACATTATTTATATGGGTAGTAGTGCGAGATATTTTTCGACCACAAGAGCTTGAAGTATTTATTTACGCAGAAGGAGCTGAATATGCGACAGAGACGATGGCTTGAGTTCGTCAAAGATTATGATTTTTATATCAAGTACCATCCAGGAAAGGCGAACAAGGTTACAGATGCTTTGAGTAGAGTTCCTTCTACGAGTCAGCCTTTACTAGCAGCGATGTCAGTTACGTTGCGGTCTGAGATGGAGAGGTTCGATGTGGAGATAGTGGCAGAGTTGTCTAGTATGCTCACCAACATTTCTCTCAGGCCGACTATTCTGGATAGGATACACGAAGCTCAGCAGAATGATACGGAGTGTGAGGTGCTTCGATCGAGTATGACGTTAGGTGACTCGTCGGATTTCCACTTATCAGATGATGGTGTGCTAAAGTTCAGGCATAGGTGGTACGTGCCTAACGACGAGGATCTAAAGAAGGAGATATTGGCCGAGGCACATTCTTCGGCATATTCTTTGCACCCGGGAAGACTAAGATATACCGGGATTGAAAGCAACATTTCTGGTGGCCGAACATGAAGAGAGAGGTCGCCAAGTACGTTGAAACCTGTTTAGTCTGTCAGCAGATAAAGGCAAAGCACCAGAGACCGGCCGGAACATTATTGCCACTGCCGATTCCGGAGTGGAAGTGGGAGCAGATCTCTATTGATTTTATTGTGGGGCTCCCGAGGACGACGAAGGGCCATGATGGTGTTTGGGTGATCGTGGACCGATTGACAAAGTCGGCCCATTTCTTATCTGTGAGGATGGCATCTTCTATGAATCAGCTCGCCGAGCTTTACGTGCAGGAGATTGTTAGACTGCATGGAGTGCCAGTTTCGATAGTCTCAGACCGTGATCCGAGATTTGCTTCGAAGTTCTGAAAGAGCCTGCATAAAGCTATGGGGACTCAGCTTAATGTCAGCACAGCATTTCATCCTCAGACTGATGGTCAGACAGAGAGGACGAATCAGATTCTTGAGGAAATGCTCAGTGCTTGTGTGCTGGAGTTTCAGGGCTCGTGGAGCCAATATTTGCCTCTGATTGAGTTCTCGTACAACAACAGCTTCCAAGCTACGATTGGCATGGCTCCGTATGAGGCGCTGTACGGTCGCAAGTGTAGGTCTCCGTTATATTGGGACGAGGTTGGCGAGGCCAGCATCGTTGGTCCAGAGATTCTACAACAAACGGCAGAGAAGATTGCCGTTATCTGACAGCGTATTGAGATAGGTCAGAGCCGACAGAAGAGCTATGCTGACACGAGACGGCAAGAGCTGGAGTTCGAAGAAGGTGATGAGGTCTACCTTAAAGTTTCTCCGTTTAAAGGCGTCATGAGATTCGGAAGGAGGGGCAAGTTAAACCCTCATTATGTGGGGCCCTTTCCTATTCTGAAGAGGATCGGGAAGATGGCATACAGATTAGAGCTTCCGGCTTTGATGGAGGGTATCCACAACGTATTTCATGTGTCTATGCTTCGGAAGTGTTTGCGTGATCCATCACATGCCGTGGAAGCAACAAAGATCGAGGTACAGCCTGCCTTGACTTACGAGGAGAGGCCGGTACGTATTTTGGAGTCTTCCATTAAGGTATTGCGCAACAAAGAAATCCCGCTAGTCAAAGTCCTATGGCGGAACCACGAGGTGGAAGAGGCTACGTGGGAGCGACAAGCAGGATATGATGACTAAATATCCTGAGTTGTTTGTATGATTTAATTTTGTGGACAAAATTCTAAATAAGGTGGGTGGAATGTAATACCCAGCTTGTACGGAATATTAATAATATATTATGTGATGGCATTTTTGTAAATATGTCGAATCAAATCTGTTTTGCAAAAAGAAAGCATCATTAGAATCCTAACGATTAATAAGAATTTTAAGGAATTTACGAGAATTTTCGGAGTAATAACGCTATATTTCGAGTAATTAAGTTTCTCGTAATATAAATGACGTTTTAGTAAAAATAGTAAACGAGGTCCGTTTTGCGAACAAACAGTTTTAATAGAACTCAAATAATAAGTTGGACTTATTGGTGAAATAAGGAAATTTGGGGAACCCGAATCGCTAGCCAATTAACGAAACGAATGACAAAACTAATATAAAAACAATGCAAGGGCAAAACAGTAATTTTCCAAATCAATATTATTAAAATCAAATTTCCTTTTCTTTCTCCTCACTTCTCCTCTGCCGTCGCGAAACACAGAGAGCATTTCTCCTCTCTGCCCGCGGCGATTCAACCTTTCCGACCTCTGTTTTTCCTCCGATCAACTTCCGTTCTTCACGTTTTCTCCTCCAATCGACGCTCTAGTTATGAATCTATAGTTTTAGAACGTTAATTTTGACTTTTTTGAAGTTTGAACAATTAGGGTTTTGTTTAGGTTTCGTTTAAAAACGTGATTTAGGATTCAAAATTTATAGATTTGTCGTAATTAAGGATATAGTGAACGTATTGGACGAAGTTAGATTAATTTGTGAAAAATGTTAAAATTGGAGAATTTTTGGGTTTTTAGGAAAACTCGTTAATTGTGATTTTGAACTATCGAGCACTAATTAGTGATTTAAATGCTTCGATTAGTTAAGTTAAAACTTTTAGGAATTTCTTTAGTTAAGGTTTTGTCAATTTGGACGTTTATAAACTTAAACTCGTTTTAACGCCGATGTTGTATTTTGCCTCAGACAAACAACACTCGTGGACGGAGCTTGAGCTGCTTTGGACACGAGGTAAGTTCTCGTGATTTCCTCTGGCCGATTGGCCTACACCGTACGTCGAAGTCGTCTCGAGGAGTTTTGGTGACGCGTATGTTTTAATTGTTTTGGTCGGGTAGTTAGGATTAGTTCTGTATAGGTTTTGCTTTTAAATGTTTTATTGTCTCGATGGTACAAATCATGTATGTTTACTTTCTGTCGTATTAAACTGTTCACGCATCACGTGTTTTAAAAGAACATAGAAAATGAATTTCCGCATGATGTTTTAAAGAAAATGACGATGTGGCCTGAAGAGGGGCACGACCTATTGTGAAGACCGATTACGGGTTTGTCACAATACCACATCTATTGCATACTCATACAGTTATACAGTTACAGGTCATGCGAGATGGGGCTCAGGCACGGCTGTACGTGTTGTAAGCAGTGTACCCCCCCCCCCCCCAGTCTAGCTGGAAAGAGTAGTCCGACCGCTGGATGTGCTCTCTCCGGTTAGGAGGCTGAGATCTCGGTGACACCCACAGAATAAAGATAAAGAAAATGCTGCATGATTTCTGAACTCATATGCATAGCATGCATGTACATTTACTAGAACTTGCTGAGATTTTTATCTCATAGGTGTCTGTATGGTGTAGGTGACTTCGACATAGGTGAGGATGAGATCCCTCCACCTGAGGAGTGATCCAGTTGACGGAGGATGGCTTGCGGTGGTGTGTTGCGCAGTCGATGCTTGACCTGACCCGTGGGGAAGTATGTACGTGTTTTGAGGATATCGGGGAGTTTTGGGATGATGGTAGATTAGAAAAAGTAATTGTACAGTTAGAACATTTTAGGATGTTTGAGAACTAGTAGTTGATAGGTTTATGTTTACATGTTTTAAACGTTTGAAAACTTGATTTTATGAACTGCTTGGACATTTTAAAACAGGAAGAAAAGCATAGTTTTAAACGTATCCACGCAGTTCGTTTTTACGAAAGTTTAACGTATGTTTAGGCCGTTTAGTTGGGATTGATAAAGTGTGAAGGGTGTTAAGTTTTATTGAAGTGTTAGAGTGAATGTATAGAAATGGATATGTGCAGGGGATGAGAAATGAAGGAGGAAAGCTCTCTGGAATCAAATTCCAGAGAGCAAACAATGGGATCGCCGCGCTCTAGAGAAATCCAGAGAGTGCAGCGATCGATCGCTGGGGCAGCGATCGGTCGCTGCCAGCGATCGAACGCTGGCTAGCGATTGCTGCCAACGATTGATCGCTGAGGCAGCGATGGCTGCAGCGATCGATCTCCTGAATTTGGAGATCGATCGCCCCTTCCCTTTTGAGACGGCTTGACAGTTTTGCCCTCCCACTTATTTCAGTTGTCTTTTAATTGTTTTTCTAATTGTTTAAGTTTTAATAAATTGATTTGAGATATGTTTTAAACGATTTTCTAAATGAATTTCGATTCCAATTTAATTTCCGCTTAAGGTTAGGTTTAAAGTTTATAATGATAAGTTTATTGGGGAAAATGAAAAATATGTACGGGAAATTGGGTACAGTATTAGGGTCGTTACATTTACACTTTTAAACAAATAGTCTTCTATCTAAACACATCTAATCTCTTTTTCTCTACTTTTTTAACATGATACAGGTCAAAATCTTTAATTTGATTCATGTTCATTATTATGATTATAAGGTTTACAGAATGTGTTCTCGTAAACCATAAGATCAAAATTTATAATTGAAGTGTGAAACATCTAACTAACCAAGTCGAACATAGTTCGGTTGCATCCAACCTAGGCTCCATCTAAACTAACCAGAAAATACGTTCAGAATAACAACGAAGTTCAGAAACCCTAACTATTCAATAATAACTATTGGCTCAGATTTCATACTCCAAAAAAACAAAGAACTTTGGCCGTTACAGTAAGCGTGAGAAATTTTTACCTTACCGTTGTCAGTAAGCGTGTCAACTTTTTTGTTCCGTTAGCCTGGCGACTGGCGACTGGCGACTGGCGAGAGAGAGTCGAGAGGAGCGAGCGAGAGAGAGAGAGCGCGCGGCGAAGGCGAGCGAGCGAGGGAGGGGGTCTAGCGAAATGAGAGGGAAATCTGTCTTTCGAAGAGAAATACATATTTCCCTCTGGGTTTTTCAGAAAAAAACCATGGTGAAATTAATCGAACCGGTCTGGTCCGGTTCTGATTCCATGCAGGGGCATGTCTGGAAGAAAATGTGATCACGTGCAAAAAATGTGGTTTTTTAACGGAAAAAATGACAGTAGCGGCCAAATTGCACTTTACCCTAGTTGTAGGGGCCAAATTGCCCATTATTCAAGTTTATGGTGTAATTTGCCCATTTCACCTAGTTGTAGGGACCAAATTGCACTTTACTCTTTGTTTAAATTGCGCAAAATTGTTTCAAATTTTCGAATAATCAAAGCAATCTTCCCCAAAAACAACTTAAGGTAATCTTACCCAAAAACAACTGACAAATCAAGCAATAGACCAGAGGTAAAAAAAATCATAGAAGCACGCCTGATCATTGAACAGTAACACAAGAAAGTAGAAACAGACTGAAAAAATAAATTATCGTCACTGTTTCAAACAGTGAAACACGCCTGAAAAATACACAAGAAACACACCTGAAAAATAGACACTTTCGCGGCCTCAGCCTGGAATTTCATCGGTGACTGCCGACTAGAGTTTCATCGGTGAGAGCGAGGTGACCGTGATTGCGCCTGAGTTTCGAGTGTCGCCGGTGACTGTGTAACTGCGGGAGTCGAGAGTCGTGATTCAGGAGAGAGATGATAGAGAGTCGGGACTCGGGAGCCTCCCGACGGGAGGTTCTCGGTTCTTCAGATTTCAAAATTCTTGTCGGCAGGGTATAGATATTCTGAAATGCACTGCTGAGTGCACTAGGTTATCCTACTCATGGATTGGATAACTAGTTTTTTCCAGGCTGACCCATGGGTCAGTTCTCCCATGGGAAAAGCTCGATTCCTGAACTAGGAACTGCAGACCGGACCGCAGTTCCCAGTTCCTCAATCCATGGAACCGAGATCGGTTCCATGACACCAGGAACCGACCAAGAACCGGCCCAAACCTGCAGTCCGGTCCGGATTGCTAGTTATTGGCTGGTTCTGCCCACCCCTAGTAAATTGAATTCTTTTACGCTCTTGAATTGTAGAATATTATTAAATATTTATTGTATTGCACTATTTATTTGAGATTTTATTATTTTGGTATCTGTCTACTCATATATGGGCTTTGGCTTTGTAATTATTTTAAAGTATTCCACTGCAAATCGAGCCTTAGACTGAGTGATCAGATTCCTTTCCCAGAAATCAGTTGCCCCACTATTTCTGCTGCTTACCCATCACTGGGTCATGACATGAGATTACTCATAAGTTTTATTTGAAAACAAAACAACTGTATTGATCAAATGTACATGATTATTAAATATATAACTACATATTTAGCTAATAAAAAATGACAAATTAAGTAGTAACTTGTGCCATGTTTATTTTTTGATTTTCACTACTTATGACAAAATTATTATTCACTTCCACACAGAGATTAGAATACAATTCTACCATTACTCTTTAGTTTTTATGTAAACTTCAATCTTCTCCATCCATATTGATTTTTCTGGCTAAATCTTTCAAATTATCAATCAACAACTCTTGCATTACAAAACAAAAGAGAAGTAATCCAAAAATCTTCAACTTTTCGCAGTAATACATGTCCAATTGCAACCGATCAAGTCATCCAACCTAGGGTTGCAGGTTGCTGTAGGCTTGGCTTGGTCCAGACTGTACTTGGGCTATATTTCATTGTTTTAATAATAAGTACATATTGTAGCTGTTCAATTTTGTGATAGATGGAACCAAACGAGTTATGATCGGATCCAGAAACTTTGGAACTAAAATTGTAATTTTTTGGCGTAAGAACTGAACCAAAACCGAACAAATACTTTCAGTTCAGTATAGATTCAATTCCAGTTCAAGTCTTAGTACAAAAAAAAAAAAATTTCATATTTGCATTGAAATTTTAAAAATAAAATTTTACGATAATTTTCTTTTAAGTCTAATTTAATTCCAAAAGTTCTTTATTAGTGATAATTAAATATCCAATGAGCCATAATTAATTAGATTAAATGTTGCATAAATATAAACTAAGAATTTAATCAAATTCTTCAATTTATTCACACTAAAAATAGGTGAATATAGACATGATTTGGATACTATGGAAAAGTTTAACAAAGATACTTACTTACAAATTCTTCGTATTAAAATAAATAAAAGTCAATTAAATATAAAAATTATATATATTTACAAGACTAAATAATTTGGTTGGGTTCATGTAATTTCGTTGGGTTCATGTAATTTCGTATTTACATATGATAAACCCACGAGCGAACAAAATTTTATCAGCTGTCAAAATTTAGAATCAATTATCAATTCAGTTGACTTTGAAAACCTACCAAAATCAAACTGACACGATGGGTTCAATTCGATTCAGTTTGTCGATTTTAAGATGATTTTGACCACCACAGTACAAATTTGATCAGACTGGATTTTGAACAAGATCTTGGCCTAATTTTGAATGGATAGCTAGCAGTGTTATCCAACGAGCAGGTAGCCTTTAAAATTATTTTATTTTTATAACAAAAATATACTTGACTCGAGACTTGAGATGTTGGGTTCCTGCCTCGAGCTATTGGGCTTGCGACTCTGATTTGCTAATTTTATAAATTAGTTACAAAAAATTTAACATGTAATTTTTTCCACATGTTGATCAAAAAATTATCTGATGGTCCAAAGTCGACATGCAAGATTTTAAATCATCATTTTTTGTCTGAATCGACTCGAACAAATACGGGCCATACTTGGGATATGTTTCTTCATGAACCAGATCGAGTTGGTCTGGTTCATTGACGAGTTGAATGTGACGACCCCTGACCCGATCGGGGTCGAAAAGCCTCACTCGGGACATTTTAAAACGTGGACTATTTTTTTTAACTTTTAAACATTTATAAAAACTTTACACATAGTATAAACCTTCTCTGGAAATTTAAGACTGGAAGGCAATTTAAAAATCAGGCTACAGGGATAAGTAACAGAAGGAGAACAGGAAGACTGAAGTCAGAAGACATAAAATTCTGAAGACTCAAAACTAGAGTGGTCAATTGAAATAGTCAACAGAATAACCAACAGAAACAGAAAGCAAAATAAACTTTGGATGTAAGAACTTTTGCCCTTTTTAAAACTCTTAAACCTGAAGACATGAAGACAGAAAATCATAAAACAGAAATAGACGACTAGAGCGAATGAGCAGAATAAAACAGGAAAGAACGAATGTACAGAATACAACAGAAAAGAACAGGAACCTAAAAATGTGGACGAGTACTCTGAACAAGAGCAGGAAGACGGGGAGATATGAAAAACAGAAGTAAAACATGAAATAATATGGGAAAAACATAAACTGGAAGACATACTGTGGAAGGCTGCAGTAGATGACAGAAGTCGTGGACAATCATGAGTTGTGGACATTCACAGAGAAGATAGAATCTGTGGACGTTTACACTAAAAGACAAAAGCAGTGGACACAGGCGTCTGTGGACGTTTGCACTAAAAGACAAAAGCAGTGGACACAAGAGTCCGTGGACGTTTGCACTAAAAGACAAAACCAGTGGACACAGGAGTCCGTAGACGTTTGCACTAAAAGACAAAAACAGTAGACACAGAAGTCCGTGGACGTTAAAAATCAAAGACAAACTTTGGACTTTTAAAATAACAGGCAGACTCTCGGCGACGTTATCGTGGACGATAACTTTGGACGATAACACGTAGCCGAATAAAAGAACAGAAACCGAAGGCAAAATAGACCATTATTTTGAAGGCAGAATGAACGTGAACGACTGTTTTATAGAAGAGAATGACAACTGTTTTACTGAAGGTGTGGACGACTAACACTTAGCCAAATACTTGAAAACTCGAAAGACAGAAACTGAAAGGCAAAATAAACAACATTTAACAGAAGAACTTATAAACAGAAGGCACAAGGACAGAAGACATAAAAACTTCAAGCCCCCAAAACCCGATTCAAAACATAATTTTAAACGCGCTAGAAAACACGACGGAAGTTAGAAAACATGACAGAAGTTCAAGAAAAAAAACTGCATGGATAGCTCTGAAACTCGAGACAATCCATGCACAACCTAAAAGAGGAAAACTCCAAGCAGTTCAAGAATATTTCAAAATGTATATACGACTGTCAAATACAGAGGTTTTAAAATTCACGGTGTTTGAACATAACAGAGACAGACGGCAGAAAAACAAAGCAATATATAAAATAAAACACACTTAACCTAAAATATAACCTACGGTTTAACTACCCAACGGCAATCCCGACAACATAAATCTAGTACCTCTATATTGTAGGGCCTTAAGGGCCGAACCTTTATGTATGAATTTACCTGTTATCCGTGAAGTTGTAAGTCTTGATCGTGCTGCCTCGGTAATACACGAACCTAAAACATGCACAAAAGGAAAATAAACAGAGCTGCAAATGCTAACTAATAACTTAGTATGACATACTCAAAACTCCATTCAAACCTTTAGAAAACTAACTACGTGTTTTCATCCAAAAACAGTGAGCTTTCTCCAAAATATCTTAACCCTAAATTTCGACAAAAACTCACATTTTAACTTGTCCAAACTCATTAACTTTAGTAGATGATTACCTTTACTGGAAAAAACGGAAGAAAACAGGAGAAACAAAGTTTTGGAAATGGTTGCAATCGCCTGGAAGAGAGAAAACAAAGAAGAGATGGAAGGAAACAGAGAAGTGAAGTATGAAAGTGGAAAACTTAACGTGAAAGAGAAGAGAAAAGTGAGATTTGACTTCTTCCACAAGATTTGGACAACTGGAATGCCCTCATTGGCTCACTCCCACCAACCTTAATCTACTTCCTAAATTGCCCCTCTTTGGTTTCTAACTAAATTGTCATTTAGTTATTTGTTTCGGTTACTCTTTAGTTTGGTCTCCCCCACTAAATATCTCACAATTCTAATAAAATATTTACTATATTAATAGCGAAATAATCCCGACCAATAATTCAAGGGATAATTCTATGGCCACAATGTCGGGTGTTACATTGAAACTCCAACCACTAAATAGTTGATACCTTTTAACCACTGGGAAATAGAGGGAAACGAATAAACAATGACTCAAATTTTACAGTTGAGAAAGCTTAAAGGAATTTGTATATGGTAGAATAAAAAACATTTATTGCTCTCTTAAATTATCTAAAGAAACGATTTCTGTCTACAATATAAAATTAAAAAAATGAATAGGAAAAAATAAAAAAATACAAAATAAAATATATACAATGAGAACAAAAAAAGAGAGGAAAAGCAAAAGGCCTGCAAACTTGATTTAGTTTGTCAGTGCTGTCCCTTGTTGAGCAATCAAGATTCAGAATCACTCCACATTTCCAAAAGATAATTCCAGCATTTGCTTCCGTTCGCATTGATCATCAAATCATGATCAAACCTGGCCCTTCTGAACCGTTTGATCTGAGAGTTAGTGGGACCCCCACCACCAGCTGTGGACCCACCTGCAGGCTTAAGGTTGTGCCTATATTCCAGTGCTACATGCTCAAAGACTTCTACCTCAAACATGTTGATTCTGAGGTTTGGACTCATCTGGTCCCTCACAAAAGCAAAAGCCAACTGGTCTCTTGGGTTGAAAGCTTCCAACTCGTTGAACATTAGACATGAGAACAGATCACTCCTTGGGTTGTGCTCTCTCAGGATCAACGCACTATCTGGTACATCTAATGACAAACCAACGTTAATCAATTATGATTCGATGATATAATTTATGTGTTACCGTTCTCCGCCTTGTATTTCACTCGGTGACACTTTACTCGATTTTTTCGCCGGTTGAAACCTTCCACGGGCAAAAATATTCGACCTGAAAGTCATAACATGATGAGTTTCATACCCCACCAATAACAAGATTCGATTTTCAATAATTTCATTCTCAGAAATTCGAACCCTGCATCTTTATTTATGGGAAGATTTTTTAACCAAATCTGCAAGCTCTATGATAGAGAGTTCTGACCGGCAAAAAGCTGAATTAAGTGCCCCGAGTGAAATGCAAGACGAGGTTTCATGACATCAGGTCCACGAGTAGGCATTCGCAGAATACCTGAAGTATAAGGTAGCTTATTGGGTGACCACGGCTTCAATCCATTCTCACAGTACGTCTCCATTTGGTTGTTCAATCCATCAATATCCCACCATTTTTTCCACCTTGCAGTAGCCATAGCCTCGTCCATAACTTGAATATGAAACGGGTGTTTCGCGATCGCCATATCGACCTTCTCTGCAACCACCAAACTCCGGATCAGAAGCAGTGGATCCACCATTAATTGAAGCTTCGCGTCCAACCAAATGCTGAATCTCGAATTAGGGAAAAGCCTGTGGACTAAATACTTGGGTATAATTCCGTTCATTGCTGGGCTTTCGTACAAGTTCTTGGTCGAAACCTTCACCAGTCTCCACACACCTATTTTGTGATTTTCTGGTTTGGGAGAGATTAATTTATGGCGATGGAGGGATTTTAGGGTGACATCATCTATAAACGTGAAGAAACATACATTTTGTGTAGTTCTTGATCCGAGCCCTTTTGGTTGTCGGATTTTGTCGTGGTCGTTGAAAATTGCAGACACTACGACCACTCCATTGCAGCTCTCCATTGCTTTTCTGTCTGAATGGAAAATGAAAATTTATGGGTGTGCTCAGATTTCTTCCGATTGTTGACAAATTCGATTTCAAGCAAAGCAAAATGATGGCAGAGAGAGAGAGAGAGAGAGAGAGAGAGAGAGAGAGAGAGAGAGAGAGATTTTGGTGAATTCGGACTGAAGAACAAACCAGAATCAGCAATCGGGAATTTCTTCAACAATCCACAGGGGATTTCAATGCTTTCATTTTCATGTTTAAAATAAGAAATCCTCTTCTGGGCAGAAAAATTCCCTCCAAAGCTATCGGCATTTCCTTCCATATATCTCAAGTTCGGAAAAAAAGATGAAGAATTCTTACACAAATCCTGCATCTCCTTGACGGCCGCCAAATAATCTGATAAAAAAAATGAAAACCCATTAACCAAAAGCGAAAACCCAAATCATCGAAAACGAAAAACAGAACCACAAATGGTCGAAACCTGAGAAGAAAACAGGGGAAGAACAGGTTGTTCTGGAAGTTGGGAGAGAATACTTGTGTTCGCCATAGGAGGAAGGGTAAGAGAAGAGAGACGAGTGAATTGGATCGAAAGGCGAAGATCTCAAGAGGCATTTGGTTGAGGAGAGAGAAGTGTAGAGAGCTAAGAAAATGGAGGTGAGCAGATAAAGCAGAGAGAAACAGAGGAACTTGGATTGGAAAATCAGAGGCGTAGAGATTGCCTTCTTCCCCATTAGTTTTGTTATTTTTCTTAGGATCTCAAGATTATATGTCAAAGTTATCTTCTTTTTCGTGAATTCAGTTACAAACAGACTAGATAGCTCTAACCCATTTTCATAATAACCTAAACTATATTTTTAGTAAAATAATATATTTAAACTTTAATATACGCGTAATAATATGGCTACCATCTAATTCTATCTGATTTCGAAACCAAGTCGAAATTTTTGATGAATGTAATAAAACATTGTCAAGTAGATAAGACGAATTAGGGTTCTAATACAAGGCATTTATCTTTGAGTGAAAAAACCCTCAACAATTATTGTGATGCCTACATGCTAACTACTGTTATGAACAAAACAAAACTTGGCATGTGACATTTAGGGAGTTTGGTTTCCTTTGCCAACCACTTCTTCTTTATCCATCAAATATTATTGAATTTAGAACAACCCTAATTGGACTCACCAAGTTAATAACTTCTACGAATTAACCAATATGTTCGGACGTAAAATCATGAATGTATTTATAATATCAAATGAATTTCGATCAACCACATGTATCATCAGCCTAAAACTTCATAATCCAATTTTCCTAATTATTGATCAACCACATGTATCATTGGTCCAGAACTTGATAAATGATTTTTGAGTGTAGAATTTCTTTCATTATAAATATAAAAACTTTAATTTAAACAATTGATATGATTGTTCATATTTAAAAAAAAAAAACAATGATGAAAATAATATTTATTTTGTTAAAAAAGGCAAAGTTAGTGTATTCTCCAAGCTTAAGAAAAAAGTGTAATGAAAAGTTAATATTTTAGTGACAAATTCTCATTGAGGATGTGACACCTATTAGAGATTTAATGTGGCAAGAAGCATGCGAGGAGGTTGTTGAATGGGTAGGGGTGGAATCTGTTCGGTACGCCTTTGGAGGGAATTATAACTGAACCGGCCGGTTCAATTTTGGATAAAAGAAATCGAAATCGAACAGAGTAGAACCTTGGTTTTCAATTCGGTTTTCAATCGGTTTTTGATTCTTCTTAGTTCGGTTGTTTAAATTTTGTTTTTGCGTCGATTTTGTTCGGTTTAAATTTGGTTTGGAATGGTTTTGACTAGTTTTGGTTTATGATATGTAATTTTTAATATAAAAGTTTTAAAAATTATATAAATATTATAAGTTTGGTTCGGTTTTTGAAAGAAAAAATCAAGAACCAAACCAAAAATTCTGTTTTCTATTTCAAAATCGATTTTCGGTTCCTTAAAACCGAACTGAACCGAAAATTTAAGTTTCGGTTCAATTCAATTTTCGATTAGGAATTTGGGTTGGTCGTCTTTCACTTGATATTAATAATTAAAATATGGGTAAATATGAAAATACATCATGAAATATGTGAGTATTTTGAACCAATACTTAAAATTTTTAATTTTGTCAATTGACGCTTTCGTTTTTAAAGGATTATCAACGAACACTGTCAACGTAAAGGTCTATTAAATTAAATACTTATTAATAATTTCATATTCTAGATACTGACTGATTTTTTATTTAACGAAATCATAATAGTAAAGAGGGTATCTCTTGATAACGTCTCAAATTAGAGAGGTCAATTGACGAAATTAAAAGTTCAAGGTATTCATTAAAAATACTCTCATACTTGAGAATCCGGTTTGGTATATACCCTTAAAATATTGATTGATATTTATTATTGCCTTGTTTTGAATTAAAATATAAAATTATAATTGAAATATAACCAGTTCAATAAATGGTTCTAATTTTTAGGAAAAGTACAAAATAAAAAACAGCTGCGCCGATTGGGACGTGTATCTTATTCTTTGCTTTACGTTTTTAACAAATTTCCTTTCGTCCTGTCTGCTGCGTTGGAAAATTAATTGAATTAAAAAACCCATTTATTTATTATTTTTGTTCTAATCTTTGGGTTTTCTAACCTATTTGAATATAATATGAAATATAAAACTAAAATCTTTTTTTATATTTTATTTTATTTTATTTCCTACATTTTTTCTCTAATTTTTTTTGTTTTAATTCCTTTATTTCTCCAATTCATTTTGACTTATTTTATACAAAATATGCCTTCTTTTCTGATAAAGCTGGCCATTTGGGGTGCGTCCTATCGATTTAAGTTGTTTAATTTCTGGACGGTAGTTTAAGGGGACCCTTTTTTGGGTGGACGAGGCCTGAGGGTTATTTTAAAAGTAACCTTTTAAATCATAAACCAAGAGTTTCTCATCTTGGCAAAGGGTGGAGACCACCGTGTCGCGAAAGAAGAGATTTTAGATCAAAGTTATGTGAATTTTAACCATATATCAACGTTTTGGACTCGTGATCTACAACAAAATTGAAGGATTATTGAGGGTAAGACATATCTCAACCCATTTCTCTATATATTTATCTCATTTTTTGCATTCTAATTTAAATGTCGATTCTGGGTATGTAAACGTGAAATCAATAAATAAAAATCAAAGTCCATGGATTTAGTCATTTAGCTTCTTTTTTTTTTACATATATAGAAACTAGCAATATTGCAATAGCATGGGAGTCCGAATTAAAAGAGATATTTTGAAAGTTTATATATTTTTATAAACATTTTAGTTAGATTTTGAATCATTTAACTAAATTTTGCAGAAAATAAATCAAATTATTCTTGTTTTCTAATTTGTCGAGAAGATTAACAACATCAAAACTTGGAAGCTGTCTAAAAAAGAATTCAACACACGCCCTTACAAATACAACACCAAGATCCAATTTCACCAAAAAGTAGTCAATTAGGAAACAGAGAGTAGCTATAGAAAAGAGAAGTAGTGCTCCAGCAACAAGTTCTCAACTATTGACAATAAAGGAGGATTAACTACTATTTTATCTCTTCACTGTCAACAATGTCTATTTATTTTAATTTTAGCTTTTTTTTTTCAGCATGAACTAATTTTCTTTTTGACTGAGAGAACTAAGTACCTTGATGTTTATGTTTTATTAGCGTGCATAAATTTTATCAATTAGTTTATTCAACATTATACTTAATTATTATTATTATTATAAAAGGTAATTTTCTGAATCATGAATTATTTTTTCTGAGATAACAGTAACTACGATAGCAGCATAGGAGAGGAAGGAAGTAGATGAAGTTGAACCTGCTCGAAGATGAAGAAGAGGAAAAAGAACGTTCTGATTCTGTATATTGATTTCAAAACTACAAAACTCATTACAATTATATACAGAAAAGAGAAAATGAAATGATGATTGTAGAAACCGAGAAAGCTAACCTAACTCAACCGTACAAGCTTTGTTACTCTAACTCTACTTTCTAACCTAGTTACGCTAACTCTGCTTTCTAACATCTATTTCTCTAACATCTCCCCTCAAAATCAAGGGCGAGGGTCGAAGATCTTGAAAGTAAACATGGAAAACGACAATGGGGGAAGGGGCTTCGTAAGAGCATCGGCGAGTTGATTGTCGGAGGGAGTAAACTGAACCAATAACTCTTTTTGTACAACTTTGTCCCGAACAAAGTGAAGATCAATCTCAATGTGCTTTGATTTTGAGTGAAGAACAGGATTGGAGGCAAGGTACGTGGCACTGACGTTATCGCAGAAAATACTAGGAACAACAGTGGAGCCAATACCTAACTCCTTGAGCAAAGACTGAAGCTAGAGAATTTTAATAGTGTAACGACCCCGGCCAGGAGCCGTCACGTATTCATAATCTTTCATTAATCGTTCACTTGACTTTTACTATTATTACATCTTCTCTAACTCTCGACAGACATTCACATTTGCATAATACATATTTTTTTTTAAAACTGAAAAAAAAGAGACGTAGAACCATCAAGGAAGACGAATCCTCTCGTGCACGATTTCCTACACCTCGTCGGCTCAAACTCTCACAGAGTCGAGCGACTAGGCTCGGTCATCGGTTTCTTGACAAAATTCGGGCAAGGAAGGAATGCCCTCAACTCTCTTAACATAATTCTACTCGGGTTTGCATGGGTTGCATATGTTGACAATCCACAGGAATTTCATCGTCCGGTCATCACGTGCATTGCGCGTGACCCGCTTAACACCGCCTAAAAGGAGACATCTTCCGGTGGGCACGTGGGCCTCGCGTGCTCAATTAAAACATCATCCGGTGACATCCACCGGTCACTAGACGACAAGATAACATTTACAACTTCCGGTGACGTCAGCCAACATCCACCGGTCGCTAAACGACAAAACACATTCTACATCTACCGGTCGCTAAACGACAAAACACATTCTACATTTACCGGTCGCTAAACGACAAAACACATTCTACATCTACCGGTCGCTAAACGACAAAACACATTCTACATCTACCGGTGACGTCATCCGGAAGACTAAACCATCAAACTACCATCATTCGGCATCTACTGATGACGTCAGCCGGACGATTGCCTCATCCAGCTTCCATCTTACGGTAGAAAACACTAAATCATCAAATGACTCCTTCCAACAGAAAGAAACCACAACTCATTCAGAATGCATATAGCGGAAGACTTAAACTACAGATCATTTATAAATCTATATAATCATTCCATGACTCAGTGATCAACTAGACAGTCTCAAGGCTCAACATTATAAAATAATCTCATCCTACTTAAACTACCATATCCTTTATGTTACTGAAACAAAAGAGCGTTAACCAGGGGTCATAAATCGCCTTTCCAGTCCTGCACTGTCATTTTGAGCTTCCTCCAGCAACCAGCCTTAAGCATCCTTTTTGAACAAAGTATCCTCACCTGAACCTCCTTCACCTACACCATAAGGTTTAACTATAAACCTAATGCTTAGTAAGGAATGCATGCTGACAGATATACATGAGTGCACAAATTAAAGAACACAAGTTCATAAACCTTTCTTCATTCATGTTCATTTTCATTATTTACATGGCATGTATTAAGGCAGGAAACGAGGGAGAAAGACAGGGGTTCATAGTCATTTGCCTATCGCGGCAATCATAGTAACAACTAACTCGGCCTCCACCAGTGGGAGAATTCGCGAGCCATACACATCATCAACTCGGCCTCCACCAGGGGGAGAATTCGCAAGCCATACATATCATCAGCTCGGCCTCCACCAGGGGGAGAATCCGCGAGCTATACTTGTCATGGTCTCTTTTCCCCGTCCTGTACTTAATCATGATTACATTTACTTTTCATGTTCTTAACTCAGTCATAAACGTGGACTCAATACATAAACATGAAGTTCACAGAGAGAAATCATACCATAAGGGCAAACAAAACATCCTGTAACTTAACATCTTCTTACACAATTTCTTCATATCATGGCAATAACTAGTCATAGTCAACAGACAGACCTCTCAATGATTTCCTAATACCCTTGCGGTGTAGGGCCTTAGTGGCCGGAAATCTTAATACATTCACTTACCTGGTTTCCTTAGCAATCCGAGCTTCTTCCCTTTAAACTTCTTCACCTAAAACATGTACATTACAGTAGTTAAAAAAAAGGTCCTAATAGTTTTATTCATAAATCGTCCTAGGACTCTAATAGCTAAGGTTACTCCGAATCCTCTGTTTGACACACTGCAGTCTGAAATCTGAAACTAGGTGGACAGGTTTTACCATTGATTAAATCCGAGTTGGTTACTTTGAAATGTTCAGAATCGATTTGGGATGACATTTCTACTCTCAGACTTAAAAGGGTCTTAAACTACTCGGCCACTGCTAAGAAAATTCCGAACTCAAATGCCGAGCTGAAAGCAGAACTTTAATCACTAATAAATGACTACATTGTCCATTTCATACCTCGGGTGCGGATTTGCAGAGAAAAGCAGGCTGAAACCAGCCGTCAGCGAGGGAAGATTCTGGTAGCCGAGAGCAAAAGCTTGGGAAAGAAGGAATCGCCGAGAGGGAATGTCGGCTACAGTGGTAATAAAATGAGGTTTAAGGTTTCCATTTTCTATTTATATTCAACCCATCAATCTTAATTACAAAACTGCCACCCAATCTAGTTTTACTCTACTTGTAATAAATTTGTCTTAACATTAAATTTAAATCATAAAGGTTAAATAAGAGGGTGACAATGAAAATGGTCAGAGAATCACCTGACCGAAATGTCGGGTGTTACAAATAGCGTCATTGGTGACACTGCGATATTCAGATTCTGTGCTGGAGCGAGAGACTACTTTTTGTTTCGTAGAAGACCAAGATATGAGGTTTGTTCCCAAGAAAATACAGAATCCACTAGTGCTTTTTCTATCATCAGGGTAGGAGGTCCAATCAGCATCGGTGTAACAAGTTAAATTATAAGAGGGAGATCGGGAGAAGGAGATACCTAAGGTAGAGGTACCTTGAAGATAGCGTAGAATCCGCTTTACTGCTTACCAATGAACATCTGTAGGTCCATGCATAAATTGTGAGACCTTATTGACGGCGAAGGCGATATCAGGCCGAGTAAGGCAGCAGTACTGCAGCCACCAACAAGACTCCAGTAGAGAGAATCATCATGAAGAGGTGTTTCGAAGTGTTTGGATAGAACTGGTCCAGCAACCATAGGTGTGGGAATCGGGTTGCAATCTAGCATATTAGCTTGAAGAAGAAGCTCATAGATGTATTTGGACTGTGATAGGTGCATGCCAGAGGAATCGTGGGTAACAGCGACCCCAAGAAAGAATGATAATTGTCCAAGATCGCTAACTTTAAACTGTGTATGTAAATAAGTCAGTAATGCCTCCATAAGAGATGTAGAGTTACCCGTGAGAATAATATCATCGACATATACGAGCATGACGATAATAGAGGAGGAGGTACGACGAACAAAGAGCGATGAATCAGACCGAGAGGCAAAAAAACCACAATTAAGTAAGGCATGATGGAGCTTGGTGTACCAGGCGCGGGGAGACTGTTTGAGACCATACATTGCTTTGTGTAGTAGACACATTGTAGACGGTTGAGAAGAGCTAATAAAACCTTGAGGTTGCTGCATAAACACTATTTTTGTTACGTCCCCATGGAGGAAAGCATTGCTGATATCCACCCAAATGATACAGCTAAGGAAAAAGTAGTTCGAATTGAAGTAGGTTTAACCACAGGACTGAATGTTTCAACATAGTCAATCCCCTCTGTTTGGTCATAACATTTGGCCATGAGGCGAGCCTTGTATCTGTTCACTGTGCCATTAGGGTTAAGTTTGGTCTTGAAGACCCATTTACAGCCAATAATTTTTGCTCCAGCCGGGGGTTGAACTAGTTCCCATGTATTTGTTTCATAGAGGGCAGACATTTCCTGTTGCATAACATCAAGCCAATGTGGGTATCTAGAAGCTTAGTGAAAGGTTTTGGGTTCAAGAGTGGTTATAATGGAGAAGACTTATGGTCTGAAGATTCCAGCTTTGGCTCGCGTCCGCATGGGGTGGTTATTGGTGGTTGGGGGGAGAAGAGGGATAGAAGAGATGGTTGGGGAAGAGATGGTGGGGGAAGAGTGGTCAGGAGGGGTAAGATGTATGGATGGGGTAGGGGAGGATTGGGTTAAAGGAGGAGGAGCAGGTAGTCGGGTGACAGGAGGAGGTAGAGGTGGAATTGGAGTTGTAATAGACGAGATGAGAATTGAGAGGGGAATTATGGGTGAGGTCGAAGGATGAATGGAAGAGAAAGGAAAATTGGATTCATGGAAGGTGACATGACGAGAGATGTAGACTTTATAGGAGTGTGGATCAAGACATAGATAACCTTTGTGAAGAGGGCTGGGACCGAGAAAGACACAGGGCTGGAGTTTGTGTCTGTTGAAAGGACGGAGAAGAGGGAAACATAAGTAGCCAAAGACACGAAGATCAGAATAGGTCGGAGGAGAGTGGAATTGGCATTCGAATGGAGATTTGTGATTGAGAATAGGTGTAGGTAAGAGATTGATTAAAGAAATGGCAGTGGTAAAGGCATAGGGCCAGAAGTTTTGAGGAACTGAAGACTGAAAAAGCAAGGCAAGGCCAATTTTGACAATGTGAGGATTTTTACGTTCGACACGATCATTTTGATTAGGAGTGTATAGACAAGAGATACGATGGTCGATGCCCAACGATTTAAAAAGAGACGAGAGCGATTGAAATTCCCCTCCCCAATCGAACTGAACAACTTTAATTGGAGTACCAAATTGAGTGGAAACCATTTTGTGAAAAGCTAATAATGTAGAGTAAACTTCACTTTTTAACTTCAAAGGAAACAACAACGAAAAATGAGTACAATCATCAACAAGTAAAAGAAAATAACGTGCACCAGTAATAGAGGTAATAGAAGATGGACTCCAAACATCAGTATGTATAAGATCAAAAGGTGAACTAGCATGAGAATTTGAGATTGGAAATGGCAAACGATGCGTTTTGCTCATTTTACAAGGAATACAGATTTGAGTCATATATGTTTTTACAAAAGGAACATTGCTAGATTCTAAAGTATGTTTCAAAATAAAGGAGGAAGGGTGACCTAACCTAAGGTGCCAAATATTCTGAGAAGTGGCAGGAGACACCGGCAGCCGAGCAGTGAGTGAGAATGTCGAAGGGATGGACGGAAAACGATAGAGCCCATCATGCAGTGAACCCCGAAGGAAAGTTTAGTGAGTAATGTGATCCTTAACAAACAAACAGTTGGCATGGAATTCTATAACACCCGACAATCCCGGTCAGGTGATCTTCTTAACCGAATTAACTGTCACCTTTATTTTTGGTCCTTTGATTTGAATTTAATGCCAAGGCTTATTTGACTTCTAATTGTGTGGTGGCAGAATTGTAATTTTGAGAGATTGCAATTGGTATAAATAGAAAATGGAAACCTTAAACCTCACTAAAACCTTACTATAGCCGACACATTCACTCTCGGCGATTTCTCTCTTCTCCAGAGCTCTCTCTCAGCCAGCTACAGCTCCTTTCGGTGACTGAGTCTTCAGCCTCCACGCCAACGAATTCACACCCTAGGTAAGACTCGTCAATGTAGTTGCTGGTTAACAATTTTGAGTTCTGTTTTTCAGCTAAGCTCTGTAGTTTCGGATTCTTCAATGACAGAGTTATTTTAGTGACATTTTAGTCCGCATTTAGTAATGGCATTCCGATTCGAATCTGGACATTAAGATAATCGACTGTGTACAGCTGCTAGGTTGAATCTGATTATTTAGAATCTGAAAACTGAATTCACACACACAAGGTGCTGACTAGAGAACCTAGAAGTACAAATGTGTTGGATTTTAGGTTAACTATTGGTTAGGACTTTTAGAATTTTGTTTAACTCTGTAATGTGAAATGTTCTAGGTGAAGAAGATTGCAGAGAAGTGCTCCATTTGCTAAGGAAACCAGGTAAGTGAATGTGTAGGATTGCCCGGCCATTAGGGCCCTACATCACAGGGGTACTAGTTAGAAGCTGTTTTTTGATGTTTAAAGATTATCTGAGCTTTTGTCTGTTAGTTACGATACTTGAACTGAAAGAATGATTCTTGCTAGATGTATGACCTGTTCAGTAGAATGATGAACCAAGAGTATCCTTGCTCATGCATCACGAATATTTCTCAAGCATATGAAAGTGTTTTAAGTGCACGTTTTCCCTCATGAACAAGATATGAACATAAAATCTATGCAACATGGATTATGAGAGGGTTGGAGGCGGTTCGGCGTATGTCACTGTCCAAAAGAGGGACCAAGAATACGACCCGCAATGGACTATGTACACTTTCACTATCGAACCCCCTTTACCGGCACAAATCCTCTCTTAATCCATACAATGTAAATGATGAATATGAATGATGAATTTGAACACGAATACGAACAAGAACAAGAAAAGATTCATGAGCATGCGTTTCTTTAAACTGTGCATTCATTCATATGTGTTAGCATTGCATTCCTTACTAAGCATTAGACTTATAGTTTAAACCTGATGATGTAGGTGAAGAATTAACAGGTGAGGATTCCAAATTCAATGAGGAAGTCTAAGGCTGGTTGCTGGATTTGCTCAGGGTGACAGTGCGTGGCTGGAAAAGGCGATTATGACCCGTGGTTACTGCTCATGTAATGTCAGTAAGGATTACGAGAACTGAGGTTAAAATAGGACGAGTTTTCTCATGTCATTAGATACTAGAATATGACTAATACAATTTCTAAGTAGGATGAGATTTCTCTTAAGAGCGTCATTTACCTGTTTTAGCTTCTGAACTAGGGAATGATTTTGAGAATTTATATATATGTGATGGTCTGTTTTAATGAAGTCTTCCGCTATGTATACTACGATTGTGTTTATGTTTAAGTCAGAGCAGGATTATATTGTCATGATGAGAGTGTGTATAAATTTGGTTGTCCTCTATGGCTAAATGTCAAATGTGTTTGCCCACCGATGGATGTTTTCTGTCAGTAGAAGTCGTTAATAAGTTAAGGTTTCCTGTCTTTAGGGTAAAGTCGATCGGATGATGCGAGTAAAGATGAGTAATCGGATGATGTGAGTAGTATTGTTTTGATCGGATGAGTAAATCATCCGGCTGACGTCATCGGCAGGAGTAGTTTAGACTTTGTCGTTTTGTGATCGGATGATGTGAGTAAAGATGAGTAATCGGATGATGTGGGTAGTGTGGTTTTGATCGGATGAGTAAATCATCCGACTGACGTCATCGGCATGAGTAGTTTAGACTTTGTCGTTTTGTGATCGGATGATGTGAGTAAAGATGAGTAATCGGATTATGTGAGTAGTGTTGTTTTGATCGGATGAGTAAATCATCCGGCTGACGTCATCGACAGGAGTAGTTTAAACGTTGTCGTTTAGCTATCGGTGGAAGTAAGTATAAGGTTTGTCGTCTTGTGTTTTGGGCAATGTCTAAGAACCACGTGCTTTGCACATGCCCATCAGTAGGTGTCTTCTACCGGGCGATGATTAACAAGTCACGCGAAGGGCACGTGACCATCGGGCGATGTGTCCCCTATCGATAAACGCCAGCATGTCCATGCAGCCTGGGAGCGATGGAGTTGAGTGACCTGAGGGCATGTCTCTTCTGCCCGATTTTGTTATGTGACTGATGTCCGAGCATTGTCGCTCAATTCTGTGATGTAGTAAGACAAAAGTGTAATGGAGAAGTCGTGTTTCGTCTGACGTTGTGATGTCTCTGAGTTCTGTCTAAGAAAAGAAACAAAAAAAAAATAATATAATAATAACAAGAGGACAAGATAAAACAGAGAACTAACTAGCAAATAACCGAAGGATGTTTATGATTATGTCACGGACCCCGCTAGGGTTGTTACAATTATGGTATCAAAGCAAAACCGGATTCTAAAATTGATTTTGTTGACTGCCTTCCAGCACAGACCGTCACATGAGCACACTCCAACAACTGTAAGTGTTTATGATTTTAGCAATGTCCTTAAATTAAGATGTGTTTATGACTAATTGTTTAGGAATCCCAAGATGGTAAGAGGCCAACAGAGAGATGACAATGTGGATAGCAATACTATTGCCCAACTAACAGAGTTGGTCATTCGCCAATCCTGACAGATCGAGCAACTTGTAGCCACTAGGGAGGAAGAAGGAAATTCTAGCACTAATTCAGCTCGAGATCATGGTGACGAGCGTTTCCATCGACTTCGACCTCCGGCGTTTAATGGTCAAGTTTTGGATCCTGTTTATGCTGAGGAATGAGTCCGGAAGATGGAGGACATGTTCAAGTATGCAAAGGTGGATGAAGGAGATGAGGTCACGTGTGCTGTCTTCCACTTGGAACTGGATGCGAGGCATTGGTGGGACTCAATCCAGAGCACCGTGAATACAGGAGCTATGACCTGGGAAATGTTTAAGACTGCCTTCTACGACAAGTACTTCAGCCGAGCTGTTCGGACTATCAAGAAGATGGAATTTATGCAGCTGCGTCAAACCGGTTCTGTGGCCGATTATATATGTAAGTTTGAGGCGTTATCTCGGTTTGCACCCCGTATGATAGAAGATGAGGAAGACAAGATCCACTAATTTGTTCATGGACTAAAACCAGGCCTGTATAGAGGAGTAAAGACTGTGGGAATTCACAATGTGCCGTTTTTCGAGGTGGCGGCCAAGGCCTTAGAACTGGAAGAGGTTGAGGTAACATTACAAGAACAACGTGAGCAGTCGAAGAAGTTTACCAGAGAGGCTCAACCACCACCACAACAGAACAAGGGTTGGCAGCCACAGCAGAATAGGGGGTCTCAGCAACAGCAGAAAGGTGTGAAGAGACCTTTCAATCAGAATGATGACCAAGGAAAAGGGAAACGACCACTGGCTCCCCTATGCCCCACCTGTCAGAAGAATCACCCCGGCAAATGCAAGTTACATTTTGGCCGCTATTATAGATGTGATAAGGTTGGACACATTGTCAGGGACTGCCCCATGCCTCCGGACCCGATTAGAGCGAGGGTGGCACCTAGAGTCTATGCCTTGATGGAAGATGAGGATGCAGTGCCACATACAGTCATAACAGGTACGATTATGATCTGTGGTATTTCTGCCTATACAGTTATAGATACGGGAGCCACTCACTTGTTTGTGGCAACCTTGTTTGTATGTAAGCATAATTTAGAACCCTTGCCAGCCGAGAGGTCATTTAGTGTTATGTTACCGTCAGGGAAGTCTTTACATTCAGAACAGGTAGTAAAAGGTGATATTGCGACCCTAGGAAATAATAAGTTGTATGTAGAATTGATCGTAATTGACATGAAGGGATATGAAGTTATACTAGGAATAGATTGGTTATTCAGACATCATACCACGATAAATTGTAGGTCTGGATTAGTTGAGTTCCGACCCCCGAATAGCGATCGGTATTTCTTCCAAGCTATTCCTAAGATAAGTAAAATGTCGATTGTATCCTCACTAGAAGCCCAGCGATTGTTGAAAGAGGGTTGTGAGAGTTTTCTAGCTAGTGTAATTGATGATCGGGTGAAAAGTAGGATAGAACTGCAAAATATTCCTATAGTCTGAGAGTTTCCAGAGGCATTCTTGGATGACTTGCCCAGGTTGCCACCAGATAGAGAAATTGAGTTTGTAATTGATACATACCCCGAGGCATTACCTGTGTCTAAGAACTCCTACCGCATGGCACCTGTTGAGTTGAAGGAATTAAAAGTCCAACTACAGGAATTAGTAGACAAATGATTTATATGCCCTAGTAGTTCTCCCTGGGGTGTACCTGTTTTATTCGTTAAGAAGAAAGATGGTTCTCTTAGAATGTGCATAGACTACAGAGAGCTAAACAAGTTGACAATTAAGAATAAATATCCTTTACCCTGAATTGATGATCTGTTTGACCAACTACAAGGAGCTAAGGTGTTTTCAAAGATTGACTTACGTTCGGGTTATTACCAACTGAAGGTTAAAGAGGGAGATATACCAAAGACAGCCTTCAGAACCCGCTATGGACACTATGAATTTCTTGTAATGTCGTTTGGATTGAAAAATGCGCCTGCAGCTTTTATGGATTTGATGAATCAGGTTTTCCGAGAGTACTTGGACAAGTTTGTAATTGTGTTCATAGACGATATCTTAATTTACTCACAGATTGAAACTAACCATACATAGCATTTAAGAGTGGTTTTGACGACGTTAAGACAATAGCAACTCTGTGCCAAGTTGTCCAAATATGAGTTCTGGTTGAATAAGGTCAATTTCTTAGGCCACGTCATTTCTGCTGAGGGCATATCAGTAGACCCAACTAAGATTCAGGCTGTTAAGGACTGACCACAGCCAAGGAATGTCAGTGAGGTCCGTAGTTTCCTTCGTCTGGCAGGTTATTATAGAAAGTTCATTAAGAGATTCTCTATGATAGCTAAGCCTTTAACTAATTTAACAAAGAAGGACACCAAATACTCTTGGACTGAAACTTGTGAATATAGCTTCCAGACACTTAAGTTGAAGTTGACGACAGCCCCACTATTGACTCTCCCAATCGAAGAAGGGAAGTTTAGTGTTTACTGTGATGCATCCAAAGTTAGTCTAGGGTGTGTTTTGATGCAAGAAGGCAAGGTTGTGGCGTATGCCTCAAGACAGCTGAAAAGTTATGAGCAGAATTACCCCACTCATGATCTGGAATTAGCCGCGGTTGTTTTTGCTTTGAAGATTTGGAGACATTATTTGTATGGTCAACAGTGTGAGGTGTTTTCTAACCATAAAAGCCTGAAGTACATTTTCACTCAAAAGGAATTGAATATGAGGCAAAGACGTTGGTTGGAGTTTGTTAAGGATTATGACTTTGAGATCAAGTATCACCCGGGTAAGGCTAATGATGTAGCTGACGCATTGAGTAGGATGTCGATGACAATGCAGCCAGTAATGTCAACCATGTCTATGCCTTTGAGGGCAGAAGTTCAGAAGTTTGAGTTGGAGATGGTTTCGGAGTTGTCAACCCTACTTGCTAATGTTACTATTAGACCATCTATCATGGAAAGAATCAAAGAGGCACAGCAAAAGGATTCAAAGGAAAATAACAGCATGATGAGTGAGTTGAAGGACGCCTCCTCTAAGTTTAGTCTCTCAGAGGATGGTATTATAAGATTTAGAAATCGATGGTACATTCCGAGTGATGAGGAATTACGTAAGATGATTTTGGCCGAGGCACACTCATCCCTATTTTCTATACATCTTGGAAGCACCAAGATATATCGGGACTTAAAGTTATTTTACTGGTGGCCGAATTTGAAGAGGGATGTTGCCAAGTATGTGGAATCATGTTTGGTTTGCCAACAAGTTAAGGCAGAGCATCAACGTCCAGGGGGTACTCTTCAACCCTTACCGATCCCTGAATGGAAGTGGGAATACATTGCCATGGATTTTGTTTTGGGACTGCCTAGAACAACTAAAGGCCATGATAGCATTTGGGTTATAAGTGACAGGATGACAAAATCAGTTCATTTCCTACCAGTAAGGACAACCTACACGATGGAGCAGCTAGCTAATCTTTATGTTCAGGAAATCATCAGATTACATGGTATTCCGGTGTCTATTGTCTCTGATCGTGATCCCAGGTTCATCTCTCGCTTTTGGAAAAGTTTACAAAGTACGCTAAGTACAAAGTTATCCTTTAGCACTGCTTTCCACCCGCAAACTGATGGACAATCCGAGAGGACTATTCAGATACTTAAGGATATGTTGAGAGCATGCGTGTTAGATTTCCAGACATCTTTGAGCCGACATCTGCCCTTGGTTGAATTCTCCTACAACAACAGTTACCAGCCACCATCGGTATGGCACCGTATGAAGCACTGTATGACAGAAAATGTAGATCACCTTTATATTGGGACGAAGTTGGTGAAGCAAAACTCCTAGGTCCTGAAATTTTGCAGCAGATGTCAGACAAGATTGCCACAATTAGGAAGAGGATGATGACTGCCCAAAGTCGACAGAAGAGTTATGCAGACCAAAGAAGGAGAGATCTTGAGTTTGCTGTCGGAGATGAAGTTTTCCTAAAAGTTTCACCATTCAAGGGAGTTTTAATATTTGGCAAGAAGGGAAAGCTTAATCCGCGATCTATTGGACCATTCCCTGTCTTGGCAAGGATTGGTGGTACAGCTTACAAACTGCAATTGCCTTCATCATTGGATAAGGTTCATAATGTCTTTCATGTGTCAATGTTAAGGAAATGTATACGTGATCCGACACATGTTATTGAACCAACTGAAATCGATATCGAGCCGACGCTAATGTATGAAGAGAAACCTGTAAAGATTATGGAATCTGCAACTAAGACTCTGCGGAACAAAAAGATCCCACTAGTAAAAGTCTTGTGGATGAATCAAGGTATTGAAGAAGCTACCTGGGAGCGGCAGCAGGATATGCTGGATAGGTATACAGAGCTCTTTGTTTGAGCAATTTTTGAGGACGAAAATTTTGTTTGAGGGGTGGATGTAATAATCGACAATCCCGGTCAGGTGATCTTCTTAACCGAATTAACTGTCACCTTTATTTTTGGTCATTTGATTTGAATTTAATGCCAAGGCTTATTTGACTTCTAATTGTGTGGTGGCAAAATTGTAATTTTGAGGGATTGCAATTAGTATAAATAGAAAATGGAAACCTTAAATCTCACTAAAACCTCACTATAGCTGACACATTCACTCTAGGCGATTTCTCTCTTATCTAGAGCTCTCTCTCAGCCAGCTACAGCTCCTTTCGGCGATTGAGTCTTCAGCCTCCACCCCGACGAATTCACACCCTAGGTAAGACTCGTCAATGTAGTTGCTGGTTAAAATTTTGAGTTCTGTTTTTCAGCTAAGCTCTGTAGTTTCGGATTCTTCAATGGTAGAGTTATTTTAGTGACATTTTAGTCCGCATTTAGTAATGGCATTCCGATTCGAATCTGGACATTAAGATAATCGACTGTGTATAGCTGCTAGGTTGAATCTGATTATTTAGAATCTGAAAACTGAATCCACGCACACAAGGTGCTGACTTGACGTGCCTCGGAGGCCCGTTACAAGATCACAAACCTGGGCGTAAAATTTAACTGTTCAATGTTCTAACGACTTGTCTCTTGTTGCAGGTTTTGATTCACTCATGGACTTCACTTGGGAGACGACTAAGGAGGATGAGGAGAAACCTTGCCATGTCATCCGTTGTAGCATTCGCACGGAGCTTGCTGACAGCCTTATGGGAATTTGTCTTCCCGGGCCTTGAAATTGTAATTTTTATTTTTTTCAAACTCATTGGCATACATTAGCCTTTTTTTGTAAGGATTTATAATTTGCATTGCATGCATTAGATTGAATAGTTAGGACTAGATGTATGGTGGTGGATTTGGGTTGAAGAAAATTCAACATTTCAAAGGAAAAGGAAGCCTCAACAAAATCGAGCCCAAGGAGAAACTTGGTCCAAAGAAGAGCCCACTCCTAAAGGTATATTTTTGCAGGTATATGAGTGGGTGAGGGCATGGATTCATGACTTGGATGATTTGGAGCCGTTGATGCATTTTTGGCACGGAGGGAATGCAAACCGTAGATCTGGGCGTGCGCTGGCGCGCAGGACAGCGCCAACTAGCGCGCGCGCCAGCAGCCTCCCACCGTTGATCTGCGCGCCTACCCGAGCTCCACCTTAGCCATTGATTATTTTTCTTCATCCAATGGCTCTCCTTCACTCTTGCCAAGCCCAAGTCCACCTTAGGGGGTCTATAAATGCATAGCATTGGTGAATATATTCAAACTTTTGCCAAATTAATATACTAATATTTCCCCTAAATATCCAAAGTTCCTTTGGTGATTTTTCCTTGGTTCCTTGAACCAAGAGGAGTTAGCCTCCATTGCTAACCTAGCTTGGGTTGCTAGGTTAGCTCTTAGCTATTCCCTCACCTCTCCTTGGGGAGTAGGAATGAGGACGAAAATCCCCGGCCTACGGTGGTCATTTTCCTCACGGAAAACGTGTATCCGGGAGCTTAAACCGTAAGCTCGCTCCATGGATCCACCAAAGGTTTTCTTTACTTTTATTGTCTTCACTTTGCACTCAACATCACCTCTAAATTTCAGCTCCACCATAGCACCCACTCTCACTTTTATTTTATTGTCATTTTCGTTGTTTCTTTGCCTTATATTTTCTTTCCTCTTCTAACATCTATTGTCTTCTCTTTCTTTAATTTTCTTTGCATATTTCTTCTCTACAATAATATATATATATTCGGCCCTATCCTTAACATTCTCTTTGTTTATTTCTTGCATTTATTTTAGCATTTTTGTATCTTTAATCTAATATTGTACACTTGCACCCAACCGAGCACAAACCTAGCATAATTGTGGGTCGTACACGGGCCCCTTTTTTAAGGGACCCCATGTCATGACTAGAGAACCTAGAAGTACAAATGTGTTAGATTTTAGGATAACTATTGGTTAGGACTTTTAGGATTTTGTTTAACTCTGTAATGTGAAATGTTCTAGGTGAAGAAGATTGCAGAGAAGTGCTCCATTTTCTAAGGAAACCAGGTAAGTGAATGTGTAGGATTGCCCGGCCATTAGAGCCCTACATCACAGGGGTACTAGTTAGAAGCTGTTTTTCGATGTTTAAAGATTATCTGAGCTTTTGTCTGTTAGTTACGATACTTGAACTGAAAGAATGATTCTTGCTAGATGTATGACCTGTTCAGTAGAATGATGAACAAAGAGTATCTTTGCTCATACATCACGAATATTTCTTAAGTATATGAAAGTGTTTTAAGTGCATGTTTTCCCTCATGAACAAGATATGAACATAAAATCTATGCAACATGGATTATGAGAGGGTTGGGGGCGGTTCGGCGTATGTCACTGTCCAAAAGAGGGACCAAGAATACGACCCGCAAGGGACTATGTACACTTTCACTGTCGAACCCCCTTTACCAGCACAAATCCTCTCTTAATCCATACAATGTAAATGATGAATATGAATGATGAATTTGAACAAGAATATGAACAAGAACAAGAAAAGATTCATGAGCATGCGTTTCTTTAAACTGTGCATTCATGCATATGTGTTAGCATTGCATTCCTTACTAAGCATTAGGCTTATAGTTTAAACCTGATGATGTAGGTGAAGAATTAACAGGTGAGGATTCCAAATTCAATGAGGAAGTCTAAGGCTGGTTGCTGGATGTGCTCAGGGTGACAGTGCGTGGCTGGAAAAGGCGATTATGACCCGTGGTTACTACTCATGTGATGTCAGTAAGGATTACGAGAACTGAGGCTAAAATAGGACGAGTTTTCTCATGTCATTAGATACTAGAATATGACTGATACAATTTCTAAGTAAGATGAGATTTTTCTTAAGAGAGTCATTTACCCGTTTTAGCTTCTGAACTAGGGAATGATTTTCAGAATTTATATATATGTGATGGTCTGTTTTAATGAAGTATTCCGCTATGTATACTCAGATTGTGTTTATGTTTAAGTCAGAGCAGGATTATATTGTCATGATGAGAGTGTGTATAAATTTGGTTGTCCTCTATGGGTAAATGTCAAAGGCCTTTGCCCACCGATGGATGTTTTCTGTCAGTAGAAGTCGTTAATAAGTTAAGGTTTCCTATCTTTAGGGTAAAGTCGATCGGATGATGTGAGTAAAGATGAGTAATCGGATGATGTGAGTAGTGTTGTTTTGATCGGATGAGTAAATCATCCGGCTGACGTCATTGACATGAGTAGTTTATACTTTGTCGTTTTGTGATCGGATGATGTGAGTAAAGATGAGTAATCGGATGATGTGGGTAGTGTGGTTTTGATCAGATGAGAAAATCATCCGGCTGACGTCATCGACAGGAGTAGTTTAGACTTTGTCATTTTGTGATTGGATGATGTGAGTAAAGATGAGTAATCGGATGATGTGAGTAGTGTTGTTTTGATTGGATGGGTAAATCATCCGGCTGACGTCATCGGCAGGAGTAGTTTAAACGTTGTCGTTTAGCTATCGGTGGAAGTAAATATAAGGTTTGTCGTCTTGTGTTTTGGGCAATGTCTAAGAACCACGTGCTTTGCACATACCCATCGGTAGGTGTCTTCTACCAGACGATGATTAACGAGTCACGCGAAGGGCACGTGACCATCGGGCGATGTGTCCCCTATCGATAAATGCCTGCATGTCCATGCAGCCCGGGAGCGATGGAGTCGAGTGACCTGAGGGCATGTCTCTTCTGCCCAATTTTGTTATGTGACTGATGTCCGAGCATTGTCGCTCAATTCTGTGATGTAGTAAGATAAAAGTGTAATGGAGAAGTCGTGTTTATGAAGGGTTCAGTTTCGTCTGACGTTGTGATGTCTCTGAGTTCTGTCTAAGGAAAGAAACAAAAAAAAATAATATAATAATAACAAGAGGACAAGATGAAACAGAGAACTAACTAGCGAATAACCGAAGGATGTTTATGATTATGTCACGGCCCCCGCTGGGGTTGTTACAAATTCAATATAGACAGCATTATCACGACAAAGTTGAGAGACACTAATCAAATTTTGAGAAAGATTCTGTAATGCCCCAAATTATATAAACCCGGTTTAGTACACATACTACTGAATCGAACTATGACTTTTGAGAAAAATTTAAAATTTCATTCAATGGTCAAGATTTTGACTCTTAAAACGTTAAAACTTGCAGCGGAAAAATCATCATAAAAAAAAAAACAATCTTTAAAAAAAAATTAAAATATTCAAGGCAGTTGATTGAAAGAGAAAGAGAAAACGGATCACGTTGTTCGGTCACTAAACGACAAAAGGAAGTCTTCTAATCACAAACAAAACAGAGCACATCATCCGGTCACTAAACGACAACACTTCTACTCATCTTCCAATAGGTCTAATACACGACATCCACCGATCATTAAACAATAAAACTTATTATACACATCCACCGATAGCTTTTACTGAAGACATCATCCGATGGCTTTTACTGAAGACATCATCCGATGGCTTTTACTGAGACATCATCCGATGGCTTTACTGAAGACATCATCTGATGACGTCAGCCGGACGATTTATCCAACTACATCTACCCGTCGACAACATCTTCCGACAGACAACAGAAACAACAACTCAACAAAACAGCAAATTTCACTCTAAACACAGTGAAACTCTGACTACCAAGGAACCTGAGCATTTTACAAAAATCATCCAAAACTTCTTAAATCCGTGTATTATGCCAAAATTTGGTAAATGCCACTTTAAAAGAACCAACAGAGTATCATTATTAGAAAAATACTCATATTGTATCGAAAACATCCAAAACTACTATCGTCACTAAAACTCCCAATATATATAAATTGTATCAACGTTCACTAAACCTTTTCATCTACTAACACCAGTTAAACCGCCTCATCAGAATCACCAATCCGTGGCATTGAAGTGCTCCCCCAACAGCCTAATCCTCAACATGTTCAGAGAACACACCTTCTGTTGCCTCTTCACCTACATCACAAAACTCATCTATTAGCCTAATGCTAAGTAAGTAAAGCAATAATGAAATGGAATGCTGAAACATAAATTCCTAATCATGCAGTTTCTACTTTCTCATCTCAGTTGCATATCACAAAACTCATCTATTAGCCTAATGCTAAGTAAGTAAAGCAATAATAAAATGGAATGCTGAAACATAAATTTCTAATCATGCAGTTTCTACTTTCTCATCTCAGTTGCATATGCATTCTTTTCTGATCTGATCCCCCTGTGAAATTGGGAGTTGGATCACTTCTCCCAAAGTCATACATCCTCTCTCTTGATTAAGGGGCGGATTAGTTCCCTTAACAACTATTTAGATCCCCCTGTGAAATCGGGGTTTGGATCACTTTCCCTAAAGTCATACATCCTCTCTCTTGGTTATGGGGCGGATTAGTTCCCTTAACAACTGTTACAGTCTGTTCATTCCTTACCATGCCATTTCATGTAAATTTATTTTCGCATAATTTTCAAAATATGATGCATGACATACAAACACATTCAAGCATGCACAATCTTACTGTTTTGTGATGTAGGCCCGAAGGTACAAGCATACTCTACTTACCTGATCTTCGAAAAATCGCTCGTCTGTAAGTTGCCTTAGAAGCTCACACACCTAGAGTCAAAACAGAGCATCAATCAAACTCTCACTAAACTCCACCAGAAATCAACCAGAAATTTAAGGAAACTAGTTTGAAACCCTGCTACTCGTGCATTCCCATTTATCACCAATAACCCGAACCTACTCTCACTCGCAGCATCCTAGAAATCCTCACATTGCACTTCCACGGTCATCTAACTACTAAGACATAAGAAAATGAGGAAAACGTACCTAGGTTGAAGGAAAATCGGGTGAGGGAATCGCCTAGAGGGTTCTATTGCAGAGCTGAAGGCTGAAAGAGAAATGGTAAGTTGGATAGTGGCGGCTTTAGTGTATAAATCACAAAGCCTCTTTCCTTAAATAGGTTATCTATTATAGCTCTCAATTTACCATTATGCCCTTACTTAGTCACTCATTAACCTAATTAATATTTCCCTCAATTTTCTCCACAACATGCTTACTATTAAATAACAGAATAGAAATTGGTTTAATAGAACCGGGTGTTACAATCTACCCTTCTTAAAAGAATTTTGTCCCCAAAATTCAGTATCTGAACAGTTCTGGATGTTGGTCCATCATGTCCTGCTGGCTCTCCCAAGTTGTCTCCTCCACATTTTGGTTGTGCCATAAGACTTTTACTAATGGAACTTCTTTGTTGCGCAGCACCTTCACTGCATAGTCTAGGATTTTCACTGGTTTCTCCTCATAGGTAAGGGTAGGATGAATTTCAATGTTTTGCTATTCCACAATCTGTGATGGATCTCATACACACTTCTTCAACATAGATACATGGAACACATTATGGATTCCTTCCATAAAGGTGGGTAGCTGTAACTCGTAAGCTGCCTTCCCGATCCTTTTTAAGATCAAAAAGGGTCCAATAAATCTGGGGTTCAACTTGCCTCTCTTACCAAATCTCACAACTCCCTTGAATGGTGATACTTTAAGAAAGACTTCATCACCTACCTCAAACTCCAATTCTCTACGTCTTTTATCAGCATAGCTTTTCTATCGGCTCTGAGCTGTCAAAATCCGCTGGCGGATGAGGGCAACCTTCTCAACAGTTTGTTGCACAATGTCAGGACCAAGCAACTGTGCTTCACCAACTTCATCCCAGTACAAAGGTGATCTACATTTTCGCCCATACAAGGCCTCATAAGGTGTCATTCCTATTGTTGCCTGAAAACTGTTATTATAGGAAAACTCCACCAAAGACAAATATTTACTCCAAGACCCTTGAAAATCTAAAACATATGCACGGAGCATATCTTCTAAGGTCTGAATAGTTCTCTCGGATTGTCCATCTGTTTGAGGGTGAAAGGCTGTGCTAAAGTTGAGCTGTGTTCCCATAGCCTTGTGCAAACTTTTTCAAAACTTAGATGTGAATCGAGAATCTCGGTCTGAAACTATGGTACCTGGAACTCCATGTAACCTAACAATCTCTTGCACATACAAATCAGCAAGCTGATCCATCGAGTATATCATCCTTATTGGCAGAAAGTGGGTAGATTTAGTTATTCGATCAACTATCACCCAGATTGCATCATGTCCCTTTGCTGTTCTAGGCAACCCCATAACAAAGTCCATCGTTATTTGTTCCCATTTCCATTCAGGAACTGGTAAAGGTTGTAATGTTTCTGAGGGTCTCTGATGCTCAGCTTTAATCTGCTGACAACACAAACATGATCCTACATACTATGCCACACTCCTTTTCATACTTGGCCACCAATAATGCTGTTTAAGATCCTTGTACATCTTTGTACTCCCAGGGTGAATAGAGAATCTAGAAGAATGTGCTTCAGAAAAAATTTCATCTCGAAGTTCTTTTATGGCAGGAACAAACTATCTATTTCTAAACTTAAGGATTCCATCAGCAGAATAGTTAAAATCTTATTTGTCCGTAGAATCCATGCTTAACTTGTACTTGTTGCACTTTACATCATTTATCTGGGCTTCCTTTATACTTTCAAGAATGGTAGGTCTTAAGGATATTGCAGTAAGCATGGCTGACACACTATGCACTGTTTCTAGATTAAACCTTTGGAATTCAGACTCTAAGGCTAATGGTACATCAAGAATCAAGGCTGAGGCTGAAGTTGTCACTCTACTCAAGGCATCTGCCACAACATTTGCTTTCCCGGGATGATATTTAATCTCAAAATCATAATCCTTTACAAATTCAAACCATCGATGTTGCCTCATGTTTAATTCTTTCTGTGTGAAGATATATTTCAGACTTTTATTGTCACGACCCTAATTTGTACCCGTACTATTCCTTTATTTGTTCCTTTTTTTTTTTTTTTTTAACTTAAAACTTTTAACTTTAACTGTACCTAAGGTGAAATCTCAATCGAAATCGAAATCTGAATTCATTTAGTAAATCATCTGAAACAATCACCAAAACAGTTAAAACTTAAAAACAACTAAAACATTAAAACTATTAAATAATAAAAATTCTTTTTTTTTTTTTTTTTATATATGGCGACCAGTCGCCCATAAGAGGGGCGACTGGTCGCCCCTGGGCGACTACAACAGGCGAGCAGTCGCCTGTTGCAAGTCACCCTGTGGCAACTGATCGCCACAATTGTGGCGATCAATCGCCACGCTCTCTGGACTCCTCCAGAGAGCTGCGACCAAAAAGGGGCGATTGCCCGCCTCCCAGAGGCGCGCATCGCCAGGTTCTCTGGCATTCCTCCCATAGAACCGAGCTACTTCCCCCCCCTTTTCTTTCCTCTCTCTCCAACGCCCTGCACTTCACCTTCGTAATCAACCAAACACACTGGTCAACACCTCTCCTCATAATCACTCTTCTATCCAACATCACCCAAATAAACACCTCAATGTCATACATGAAAACATACTAAAATTTCATGGAAACGTACTGCGTGGACGCCCTAAAACCGTGCACGTCCATAAGTGATAAATCAACAAACCTCTTTCCTTAAATGGGTTAATCCTATTTAGCTCTGTCAATTTACATTATGCCCTTACATAGTACTCATTAACCTAATTATATTTCCCCAATTTTCTCCACAACAGCTTACTATTAATAACAAATAGAATTGGTTTTAATAGAACCGGTGTTACAATCTACCCTTCTTAAAGATTTTGTCCCCAAATTCAGTATCGAACAGTTTCTGATGTTGGTCCCTCTGTCCTGCTGGCTCTCCCAAGTTGTCTCCTCCACATTTTGGTTGTGCCATAAGACTTTTACTAATGGAACTTCTTTGTTGCGCAGCACCTCACTGCATAGTCTAGGATTTTCACTGGTTTCTCCTCATAGGTAAGGGTAGGATGAATTTCAATGTTTTGCTATTCCACAATCTGTGATGGATCTCATACACACTTCTTCAACATAGATACATGGAACACATTATGGATTCCTTCCATAAAGGTGGGTAGCTGTAACTCGTAAGCTGCCTTCCCGATCCTTTTTAAGATCAAAAAGGGTCCAATAAATCTGGGGTTCAACTTGCCTCTCTTACCAAATCTCACAACTCCCTTGAATGGTGATACTTTAAGAAAGACTTCATCACCTACCTCAAACTCCAATTCTCTACGTCTTTTATCAGCATAGCTTTTCTATCGGCTCTGAGCTGTCAAAATCCGCTGGCGGATGAGGGCAACCTTCTCAACAGTTTGTTGCACAATGTCAGGACCAAGCAACTGTGCTTCACCAACTTCATCCCAGTACAAAGGTGATCTACATTTTCGCCCATACAAGGCCTCATAAGGTGTCATTCCTATTGTTGCCTGAAAACTGTTATTATAGGAAAACTCCACCAAAGACAAATATTTACTCCAAGACCCTTGAAAATCTAAAACATATGCACGGAGCATATCTTCTAAGGTCTGAATAGTTCTCTCGGATTGTCCATCTGTTTGAGGGTGAAAGGCTGTGCTAAAGTTGAGCTGTGTTCCCATAGCCTTGTGCAAACTTTTTCAAAACTTAGATGTGAATCGAGAATCTCGGTCTGAAACTATGGTACCTGGAACTCCATGTAACCTAACAATCTCTTGCACATACAAATCAGCAAGCTGATCCATCGAGTATATCATCCTTATGGCAGAAAGTGGGTAGATTTAGTTATCGATCAACTATCACCCAGATTGCATCATGTCCCTTTGCTGTTCTAGGCAACCCCATAACAAAGTCCATCGTTATTGGTTCCCATTTCCATTCAGGAACTGGTAAAGGTTGTAATGTTTCTGAGGGTCTCTGATGCTCAGCTTTAATCTGCTGACAACACAAACATGATCCTACATACTATGCCACACTCCTTTTCATACTTGGCCACCAATAATGCTGTTTAAGATCCTTGTACATCTTTGTACTCCCAGGGTGAATAGAGAATCTAGAAGAATGTGCTTCAGAAAAAATTTCATCTCGAAGTTCTTTTATGGCAGGAACAAACTATCTATTTCTAAACTTAAGGATTCCATCAGCAGAATAGTTAAAATCTTATTTGTCCGTAGAATCCATGCTTAACTTGTACTTGTTGCACTTTACATCATTTATCTGGGCTTCCTTTATACTTTCAAGAATGGTAGGTCTTAAGGATATTGCAGTAAGCATGGCTGACACACTATGCACTGTTTCTAGATTAAACCTTTGGAATTCAGACTCTAAGGCTAATGGTACATCAAGAATCAAGGCTGAGGCTGAAGTTGTCACTCTACTCAAGGCATCTGCCACAACATTTGCTTTCCCGGGATGATATTTAATCTCAAAATCATAATCCTTTACAAATTCAAACCATCGATGTTGCCTCATGTTTAATTCTTTCTGTGTGAAGATATATTTCAGACTTTTATTGTCACGACCCTAATTTGTACCCGTACTATTCCTTTATTTGTTCCTTTTTTTTTTTTTTTTTTTAACTTAAAACTTTTAACTTTAACTGTACCTAAGGTGAAATCTCAATCGAAATCGAAATCTGAATTCATTTAGTAAATCATCTGAAACAATCACCAAAACAGTTAAAACTTAAAAACAACTAAAACATTAAAACTATTAAATAATAAAATTCTTTTTTTTTTTTTTTTTTTATATATGGCGACCAGTCGCCCATAAGAGGGGCGACTGGTCGCCCCTGGGCGACTACAACAGGCGAGCAGTCGCCTGTTGCAAGTCACCCTGTGGCAACTGATCGCCACAATTGTGGCGATCAATCGCCACGCTCTCTGGACTCCTCCAGAGAGCTGCGACCAAAAAGGGGCGATTGCCCGCCTCCCAGAGGCGAGCAATCGCCAGGTTCTCTGGAATTCCTCCAGAGAACCGAGCTCCATTCTCCCCCCTTTTCTTTTCCTCTTCTCTCCAACGCCCTGCACTTCACCTTCTTAACATCACAAAACACACTACAACCTCTCCTCAATAATCACTCTTCTATCCAAACATCACCCAAATAAACAACTCAAGGTCATACATGAAAACATACTAAAATTTCATGGAAACGGACTGCGTGGAACGCCCTAAAACCGTGCACGTCCATACAGTCATAAATCACCTAAAATCCTCAAACATTACTCAAACCAACCCTCAAGACAAACATTAATGATAAAAGTAGAATTTCCTTAAAACATCTCCAAAACGAACACGTCATCAAAACATTCGAAACGACTCATCTACAAACCGACGTTCTCTATACAATTTCCAAATATCAAACTTCTCCACATATCCTAAAATCCCTCACATTTTTAACATTAAAACTAGTTCACATTAATTACCCAACAATCGCTCGGAGCACAACCGTAGTCGTCGAACCTCGCCAAAAAACACCCCGTCGCCACGAGCACCTTCCGTCAACCACCTATTCTTTGTCATAGAGAGGAACTCTCACCTTCACACCTGTCACCTATATCATACAACATATACATTAAGCCTAACGCTTAGTAAGGGGATGCACTATATGAATTTAAAACATTTTACTTAACATATGCAGTTTCTACAGTTTCATCATACATAATCATTTCGTTTTGTTTCATCGTTCATATTCATTTCATTTCGTTTCATCGTACATACATGTAATCCTCTACCAATGGAGGGCGGATTAGTTTCTCCATCTCTAGACGTTCCACAACTTCATTTGAAGGGTGAACCACTTCCTTCAGACGTTCTATATTTTCTGGACGTTCCACAATTTACATCTGAAGGGTGAACCACTTCCCTCAGACACTTTACATTTTCGTTTAACATCGTTGTCGTTTCTACGTTTAAATCGTGAAAACATATGCTAAAACATTTTCGTACGTTTTCTAAAACATGATGCATGAGGAAATCTACGTACAACATATCATCAAAACATATCATCAAGCAATTCACAACGTACATGGACATAGACTATTCTTAACGAACTTCACGAACAACTAATAACTAACATCCTAGGCTACCCGACTCATTAAACCCCACAATCAGAAAATCATCATAAAAAATAACAAAACCTAACGTTGACACGATGTAGGGCCTTAAGGGCCGGAAACCTAGCACCCACTTACCTGGCATCCGTAGCTAGCCGAGCACCGTCCAAAAGTCGTCTCCACCTAAAGCATTTCACAATTAGAGGCATTAAAATCGTTCTTAATTAAACGAATTCTAAACTTAAACTAAGTCTCTAGCCAAAACAATTTCTCCTAAAACTTCTATTTTCTCCATTTAGGCATTTCGTCGAGCACGTGGTGCTCACAAAATACCAAATTCCATTAATGGAGATTTTACAATCTTCAACAACCAAAAATCTAACCTAAATCCGTCAACAACCGCAATCTCGCATAACTATCGTCAATAGTCGTAAATAGATAGTCAAAGGGAACTAATTTAAACATCCTAACGATTTCTAACCAAAATCGAAGATTTCTAACAAAACCCTAAATCGATAAACCTAACGAATAACAACCCTAAATCGAAAACTAAACGTGTATAGAGCTTAGGGCTTACCTAGAGGATTGAATGGAGGAGAGAAATCGGAAGAAGAATTGTTGTTGAATCGCCGGCGTGAGAGGAGTCGTCGCGAGAGAAGGGAGCGCAGAGAGAGGGAGAGGGAGGAGAAGATGAGAGGGGGAGGGAGGGTTTGTTGGAAGTAAATCGTGAAGGAGAGAGAGGTGAGGGAGAGTTTAATGTAAATTTATAATTGTTTTATTCTAATTACCATTTTGCCCCTCACTCAAACTTTCTTTCAATTTCGTTATTTAACCTATCGATTTGGTTTTTCTGTAACTCTCTTATTCCTCCAAATATTCCAACTTATTCATAGGGTTCTAACGAAACTCTCCGTTCGCAAAACGGACATAATTTACTATTTTTACGACTTAAAACACTATAGGCGGAAAACCGTAATTCGGCGTTACACTATCGATTGGATTTCTAGAAATTTACTTATTCTTCTAAAAATCCCCATAAATCCTTAGGGTCCTAATAAAACCCCCTGCTCACCAAAACGGACCTAATTTACTTATTTACAAAAATACCCGTGGAGCGGAAACCCGAAAAACTCGGGTGTTACATCATTCCCTCCTTAATTGGAATTTTGTCCCTAAAATTGCTGTTTGGTCAACTTCTAATTACTCGCCCTCACATTATCTAAGTACGATGCTCGTAATACTAATCTTGAAACCCTTACGGTCTTACCCACCACTTGGGTTTTGATAGATTCCTTTATCTCCAAATCTCTAAATCCTTCTAATTACGCACTTCGTAATTCAATCGCTCATTCACTCATCGACTTCAACTTAATCCTTTGTCACTCAGAACCTTGAATTTCCTCTAACTTAACCTCGAGCTAAGTTCATTCGGTTTCTAACTCCTCAAAGCTTCTTCAATTATATGACACTAAGGATCTGATACGTAGATTTCTCATCCAACACCAAAAAGGGTATACTAACGAATCGAAGTAACTTACGAGTCGGAACATCCCTAATACCTCATGTTCTTACTTCACTTCTAGGCTCACTTGCACAGTCCTCGTGCAACCCTCTCTTCCTTTCATCCAATGTGTTCCCAATTTCATAACTTCCACTACTTGACCCATAAGTCAACCTCCCCTTTAATCTAATTAATTTTTTTTTCATTTATCTCCATGACACTATTCGAAGCCCAAAAGCCTACCTAACCGCTCATTTTATCTTACATCACACATTCTCTATTTTCCTCAAAGTTGAGATCTTCTTCACACACCTAAGTTTATCTATCTCAACCTTAACTATTTACAAAATTATTGGCTTCGACTTCATTACATACGGGTCGAGCCTTCGAAATTTCCTAATTCTTGATAACTCACCAATCCCTCAATTCGCACGACTCAACATTCGAGCTTTAATTCAAATCTAACCCCTCATCAAATTAAGCAATGCCCAAATATTATCCTTAATACCATTTAAGGATTTCTTCCCCTTTCTCTTTAAAACTTACTAACTAACCTACTATCTTTCATTCCTTCTAGTCAGGTTCTGAACATTATACTTGTCTTCTTTACGAGAATTTGTCTAACAACTTTCTTGTTAGCAAACTTATTGTAGATAGACTCGCAACCTTAATCTAAACCTTCTAAAATTCTTAAATCTTGCCTCTCGGGTCCTTTAAATACTAAAGTTCCTACTTCCATCTTGGAGGTAAGTTACAGGTTACGGTGTTTAATTCGAACTACATCAACATCAGACTTACTACTTATCTCTTATCTTCCTAAACCAAAGGTTCGAAATCGACCACTCGTTACTTTTCCTAATTAGTACTCATTCTTTCGAACCACTAATCCGTTTAACATTGCACTATACCTCAAATCCTGACCTTTACTTTAGGGTGTTAAATTCCTCTCAATTAGCCGACGCATCTAAATCCCTAAATTAACTATAACTCTCATCTGCTTGCCCCATACTCTCCGAACAACACGCACCCATGACTTGACGCGTCTATTACTTATAGACCACCCTTAGCTCAACTAAATTTTCTCTCATATCGCGTTGGTTGTAAACCTCACATGTCAAAAAGAGAAACCAATCTCCCGTTATCGACTAACCTTCTAAATTGATACACATCTCCTCGAGAAAGTCTAAGTCTTACAACTTAAATACATCCCTACACAAGATTCCCTATTTTCTAATGTCTCTAAGTCCATTAACTTACCAACCTTACTTAGATCTCAATGTTTCCCTCTTCAAAATTGGTCAATACAAATACTCCTATGTAACCACCCTGATTACACGTCCTAAACTTCGTATCTATCAATCGCACTATCATTGCAAAAGTAAGCAACACGTCCCTTACTCTCTCGATAGTCTACTTAATCTAATCTCTCGAAAATGTCTTCATCTAAGTAACTCCAACTTAACTCGAGTCTAAATATACGAGTTCCTACTACGTCCTCTTATTCACTTAGACGTACCAGTGGTATCAAAGTCAGGTTACAATTCTCGACGCTTACGACCTCATTCTCTTCAAATTGAGGTCTACATCATCGTATCTCTTACTCCCCATATTCTCTAACCTTTATATTTCCAAACCCACTCCTATCTATCGTACCAATACCGTCATTAAATTGTAACGCTTAACCACAACCCCAATCTATTAATTACTGAAATAGAATTATACCTGGAACCACAAATGGTTGGGCAGCCTCCCCATTATCGGTAATAGCAATTATCCTCGAAGGACCACTCGGCAACTTCTTGTTTGGCCCTAGACAATCTCTGGCCTTGTGACCCTTTTTATCGCACCTAAAACATCGATCCGAATGCAGTCTACATTCCGCGAAATGACTCTTCCGACATGTAGGGCACAAAGGAGCTTGACGAGCTCCACGGGGTCGTTTGCTCTTATTCTGCACAATGGACGAATCGTTGGGCCTCTTAATGCCCCTCACTGGTTGTGGCCTCTCATTAACTAGGGGTAGCTGACAATCACTTAGGGACCCCTCAACCTGGATCGGATCCATAGCACATTCATTGAATATTGGAGGTCGGAATCGCCTATTTTGTTCTCTATCCCGGTTCCATGAAGTACTACCTTGTCCGTGATCATTTCTATTTTGGTTGAGTAAAATCTCTATTTGTTCCGATTGTTGGTGCACTATGTCTATAAGCCGGCTAATAAGATATTCCACAGGTTGTCTCGGTGCTTTCGGCATTTTCTTGTTCCTAGACACAATACAAACACAATACGAAACAATATGAACATCTATGAATCGAACTTAAACTTAAATACTTACAGTCGATGGAGAGTCCTTGTGTGGCGGTTCGTGTTTTGGCAGGCATTTCACAGAATTCGCTTTTAAAACTCGGTCTCTTTGATACCATAATTGTCACGACCCTAATTTGTACCCGTACTATTCCTTTATTTGTTCCCTTTTTCTTTTTTTCCTTTTTTTTTTAAACTTAAAACTTTTAACTTTAACTGTACCTAAGGTGAAATCTCAATCTCAATCGAAATCTGAATTCATTTAGTAAATCATCTGAAACAATCACCAAAACAGTTAAAACTTAAAAACAAATAAAACATTAAAACTATTAAATAATTAAAATTCTTTTTTTTTTTTTATATATGGCGACCAGTCGCCCATAAGAGGGGCGACTGGTCGCCCCTGGGCGACTACAACAGGCGAGCAGTCGCCTGTTGCAAGTCACCCTGTGGCAACTGATCGCCACAATTGTGGCGATCAGTCGCCACGTTCTCTGGACTCCTCCAGAGAGCTGCGACCAAAAAGGGGCGATTGCCCGCCTCCCAGAGGCGAGCAATCGCCAGGTTCTCTGGAATTCCTCCAGAGAACCGAGCTCCATTCTCCCCCCTTTTCTTTTCCTCTTCTCTCCAACGCCCTGCACTTCACCTTCTTAACATCACAAAACACACTACAACCTCTCCTCAATAATCACTCTTCTATCCAAACATCACCCAAATAAACAACTCAAGGTCATACATAAAAACATACTAAAATTTCATGGAAACGGACTGCGTGGAACGCCCTAAAACCGTGCACGTCCATACAGTCATAAATCACCTAAAATCCTCAAACATTACTCAAACCAACCCTCAAGACAAACATTAATGATAAAAGTAGAATTTCCTTAAAACATCTCCAAAACGAACACGTCATCAAAACATTCGAAACGACTCATCTCCAAACCGACGTTCTCTATACAATTTCCAAATATCAAACTTCTCTACATATCCTAAAATCCCTCACATTTTTAACATTAAAACTAGTTCACATTAATTACCCAACAATCGCTCGGAGCACAACCGTAGTCGTCGAACCTCGCCAAAACACACCCCGTCGCCACGAGCACCTTCCGTCAACCACCTATTCTTTGTCATAGAGATGAACTCTCACCTTCACACCTGTCACCTACATCATACAACATATACATTAAGCCTAACGCTTAGTAAGGGGATGCACTATATGAATTTAAAACATTTTACTTAACATATGCAGTTTCTACAGTTTCATCATACATAATCATTTCGTTTCGTTTCATCGTTCATATTCATTTCATTTCGTTTCATCGTACATATTCATTTCATTTCGTTTCATCGTACATACATGTAATCCTCTACCAATGGAGGGCGGATTAGTTTCTCCATCTCTAGACATTCCACAACTTCATCTGAAGGGTGAACCACTTCCTTCAGACGTTCTATATTTTCTGGACATTCCACAATTTACATCTGAAGGGTGAACCACTTCCCTCAGACACTTTACATTTTCGTTTAACATCGTTGTCGTTTCTACGTTCAAATCGTGAAAACATATGCTAAAACATTTTCGTACGTTTTCTAAAACATGATGCATGAGGAAATCTACGTACAACATATCATCAAAACATATCATCAAGCAATTCACAACGTACATGGACATAGACTACTCTTAACGAACTTCACGAACAACTAATAACTAACATCCTAGGCTACCTGACTCATTAAACCCCACAATCAGAAAATTATCATAAAAAACAACAAAACCTAACGTTGACACGATGTAGGGCCTTAAGGGCCGGAAACCTAGCACCCACTTACCTGGTGTCCGTAGCTAGCCGAGCACCGTCCAAAAGTCGTCTCCACCTAAAGCATTTCACAATTAGAGGCATTAAAATCGTTCTTAATTAAACGAATTCTAAACTTAAACTAAGTCTCTAGCCAAAGCAATTTCTCTTAAAACTTCTATTTTCTCCATTTAGGCATTTCGTCGAGCACGTGGTGCTCACAAAATACCAAATTCCATTAATGGAGATTTTACAATCTTCAACAACCAAAAATCTAACCTAAATCCGTCAACAACCGTAATCTCGCATAACTATCGTCAATAGTCGTAAATAGATAGTCAAAGGGAACTAATTTAAACATCCTAACGATTTCTAACCAAAATCGAAGATTTCTAACAAAATCCTAAATCGATAAACCTAACGAATAACAACCCTAAATCGAAAACTAAACATGTATAGAGCTTAGGGCTTACCTAGAGGATTGAATGGAGAAGAGAAATCGGAAGAAGAATTGTTGTTGAATCGCTGGCGTGAGAGGAGTCGTCGCGAGAGAAGGGAGCGCCAGAGAGAGGGAGAGGGAGGAGAAGATGAGAGGGGGAGGGAGGGTTTGCTGGAAGTAAATCGTGAAGGAGAGAGAGGTGAGGGAGAGTTTAATGTAAATTTATAATTGTTTTATTCTAATTACCATTTTGCCCCTCACTCAAACTTTCTTTCAATTTCGTTATTTAACCTATCGATTTGGTTTTTCTGTAACTCTCTTATTCCTCCAAATATTCCAACTTATTCATAGGGTTCTAACGAAACTCTCCGTTCGCAAAACAGACATAATTTACTATTTTTACGACTTCAAACACTATATGCGGAAAATCATAATTCGGCGTTACACTATCGATTGGATTTCTAGAAATTTACTTATTCTTCTAAAAATCCCCATAAATCCTTAGGGTCCTAATAAAACCTCCAGCTCACCAAAACGGACCTAATTTACTTATTTACAAAAATACCCGTGGAGCGGAAACCCGAAAAACTCGGGTGTTACATTTATGGTCCGAGAATATATCACAAGTTTGTCCATACAGGTAGTGCCTCGAAATCTTAAGTGCAAATACCACTGCAACTAATTCCAAGTCATGTGTAGGGTAATTCTTCTCATGTGTTTTCAACTGCCTAGAGGCATAAGCTATTACCTTTCCCTCTTGCATCAAGACACAGCCAAGTCCAATCTTGGATGCATCACAGTAAATGCTAAATTTACCATCATCAACAGGAAAGGGTCAAAATTGGAGCATTGGTCAGTTTCTGTTTCAAGGTTTGAAAACTATGCTCACAATCCTGAGTCCACACATACTTCATATTTTTCCTAGTTAACCGAGTGAGGGGTGTTGCAATATTTGAGAATCCTATAATAAACTTCATGTAATATCCTGCAAGTCCAAGGAAACTCCGAATATCTGCAGCATTCTTCGGTTGGGGCAACTCATTGACTGCTTGAACCTTGGCTGGGTCGACAGATATTCCATCACCAGAGATCACATGACCAAGGAAGTGAACTCTGTCCAGCAATAACTCACATTTGGAAAACTTGGCATAGAGTTGGTGCTGCCTTAGCACCTCCAATACTAAGTTCAAATGTTCTGCATGTTCTTCACTAGAATGTGAATAGATTAAAATATCATCTATAAACACAATAACAAACTTGTCTAAATACTCGTGAAACACTCTATGCATAAGATCCATGAAAGTTGCCGGTGCATTTGTCAATCCAAAGGACATAACCAAAAACTCATAATGTCCATACCTTGTGCGAAAGGCAGTCTTTGGAATATCTTCGGTTTTGACTTTTAGTTGGTAGTAACCTGACCTCAAATCAATCTTAGAGAAAACTCGTGCACCACGGAGTTGGTCAAATAGGTCATCAATCCTCGGTAATGGATACTTGTTCTTGACAGTTAACTTATTCAAATCCCTATAATCAATGCACATACGCATCGATCCATCTTTCTTTTTGACAAAAAGAACAGGTGCATCCCACGGTGAAAAGCTAGGGCGTATGAACCCTTTTTCCAACAGATCTTCTAACTGCTTCTTTAATTCTTTAAGTTCGATTGGTGCTAATCTATATGGATTTTTAGACACAGGCTCAGCGCCGGGATAAACATCTACAATGAATTCAATTTCCCTATCTGGCGGCAAACCAGGAAGGTCATCTAAGAATACTTCTGGGAAACCTTGGACAACTATGACATTCTGAGGACTTGCTTTTCCTACAAGTTGTGTGTCTAAAATGCTAGCTAAGAAGCACAGGTACTCTCCATATGGGGAAGGTCTAGCATTAATAGAAGTCATCAAGGACATTTCCTTACTCTTCCTTGAAGCTTGAAAGGTATGTCTCAAACTACCAGGGGGTTGGAAACTAACTATTCCTGTCCTACAATCAATTGTGGCGTGGTGCTTAAACAACCAGTTCATTCCTAGAATTACATCAAATCCCGTTATATCCATAATAATGAGATCAACAGGTAGATTTACGTTCCCTACTAACACATCACTGTCAAGTATCACTTGGTTAGAGTGCATGCGTTCACTAGAGTGTAATGCAACATTAAACACATGCATGGAAGGGGTAAACTGTATGTCTAATTTAACAGCAAAAGCAGATGCTATAAATGAATGATTTGCACCAGAATCTAATAAGGTAAAAGTAGGCACTGAGTTAATCAATATAGTACCTGACACAACAGCGGGCTGTTCCCCACCCGACTCCATCATGGAGAATATCCTCGGTTTAGCCATAGCATGGCAACTCTTAGGAGCTGGGCAGTCTCTGCTAATATGGCCGACCTTGTTACAATTGTAGCATCTGGTGATTCTAGGCTTCGGGCATTCTTTGATCGTGTGTCCAACCTCCTCACAGTTGAAACACTTCCCAAAGCCCAATTTGCACTCGCCCGTGTGGTACTTCAAGCACTTAGGACATTGGAGGAATTTCCAGACATTCTGTACCTTCCATCCTGTTCCTTGGCTACCCTGGTCTTCACTAGGCCTCTTCATTCCCCTTTGTTGGTGTGGCTGGACCAACTTTTGTGGGACCTCTTTTGGTCTAGCACACTTCCTTTCAGCTTCTTCCACTTCTTCACTGAATGACAAGTCTTTAATACCACAAAATTTAATTTGGACAGTACTGTTGAAATACTTCTCGTAGAAAATGTCTTTGAATTGTGACCAAGACATCGCCAAGACATCAGTGGTGGTCTCTATTGTTTCCCACCAGAGTTGAGCATCACCAGCCAAATGAAACGTTGCCAACGTGACCTTGTCTCCTTCCCCAATGTTGGCGCACCTAAACATACTCCCAATCTTTCTAAGCCACCCTTTAGCAATAACCGGATCAGATGACTGTCCATCAAACGTAGGTGGTCGTAGCCTCCTGAATCTATCTCCAGAATGTTCATTGCTAGAACTCGAGTTGGCACTTCCTTGTACCTCTCGGTTCAACAGCACTCCTACCTGATCAGACTGCTGACGCACTAGGTCTGTTTGCTGACGCACCAATTCTGTCAGCTGCCTAATCATGCTAGGATCTTCTTCAGTTCTCAAGTTGGGCATCTCTCTTCTCTTGGTACTCATTGGTCTCCTGTTCGTCTAGCAATTATCACCTGCTACATTGTTTATTATTTTGTGGGTATAACACGAGTCATTTCTAGGTCCGGACCGTGTTACTATTATTATATCTTTGCAAGATATATGACAATAATAAATAGAAAGAAATTAACATAATAGATTGAAAAATTATTGTGTTATACATTAAATCCGAGTTAGCTAATTGATGATATTGCTTTAGCATTGCTGTGGCAAATAAACGAAAAGAAAGGGCGTGAAATTAAATCTCAATTGTCTTTCTTATAAATTTATCTTCTTTGTTAATTTGCTTTCTTTTACTTCATAAACTTATGTATGAGTTACCTATTTTGCAAGAGGGAGTTTGGAGATATTCTCCGATCACAAGAGTTTAAAGTATCTGTTTATAGAGTGAGATCTAATCTTCTAACAAAGTAAAATGATGGATTATTCGGGGACTACATATTTGGTCGGGAGTACTACTTAGATAAAAGCAAATATTGTGTCACATACTCTAAGTCAGAATTCTCCATGGTCTATTTCTTGCCTGGTGTTTGAGGATTGAAAGCGATCCATGATTATTGGCGATAATGACTAGCAATACTACAACAATGGTTAGATTGTTTGTGCCTATAATTTGGTAGTAATTCTGACTGTCCTATTGCGTGAAAAGCAAATGCAAATATAGGATTACAAAATTAAGGAGAAAAGAGAAGTAGTGCTCCAGCAACAAGTTCTTAACTATTGACAATAAAGGAGGATTAACTACTATTTTATTTCTTCTACTCTCAACCATGCCTATTTATTTTAATTTTAGCATTTTTTTTCCAGCATGAATTAATTTTCTTTTTAGCCAAGAGAACAATGTACCTTGATGTTTATGTGTTATTAGCATGCATAAATTTCATCAATTAGTTTATTTAACATTGTACTTAATTATTATTAATTTTATTATGATAAAAAAGTGATTTTCTGAATCATGAATTATACAAGTTGATATTGTAAAACATGCTTTCTTATCGTGCCAAAAATCTAAAATTTAATATGGAGGTGTGTTAACTCGATTTGTTTATTTTAATGTGACATCACGTTAATTTGGAACAAGGTTTGTAAATGCAGCTCCAATCGACAACACTCCTGTGTATTTCGACAGCCGCGATATGAAGAAGAGAAGTGGAGAATATTTAAGTTGTAATTAATTAATCTATTTCAGTTTACATGTCTTAATTTTTATTCCCATAAAAGAGAAAAAGCATATTCATCTTATGAAATAACATATAATAATTTATTTCTGTTTGTGTTGTGCCTCTTGAATGTCATATTTGAGCAGCCTTATAACTGCCTCAAACTCTTGGAAATTGGTGATGATTTTAGTGAATGGAGTATCTTTGATATGAAATTTTCTTCTAATTTCCCTGAATGTCTCCCACTCCCTTCTCGCTTCTTCTTTTGGGTGATTCAACATAAGCTGGATCACTGCCTGCAAAGAATAAATGTCATATTGTTTTTGTTCAACTTTTTTTTGGTATAAAATTGCTGAAAAAACAGAAATTGTTACGTGTAGTTATTGACAATCCGATGTTTAACATATTATAACTACCATTGAACTAAATTAAAGTAAACTCTACGGTAGAGTTTGATGACTCAAATTCTAGTTTTACAAGCCTAAAAAATCTATGAATTATAGGATGTGCAAGTGCAGGGACGTATCTCCGGTGTAAAGACACGATTTGTTTATATTTTAACATATTATTGACATTAAATTTCATTGTTATGGCTGCCCATAAACTCCTATGTAGTTTTTTTTTCCTCTTATTAGGCACATTACACTTGGTCACCTTACCTTATAAAGAGGGCGCCTAGCGTCTGAAATCTGTGCTTGAGTCAGGCAGTGACAGCCAAGGGCTTTTTCATAGTCACCCTGAAAATGCATCAGAACTAAAACTTCATCAGCATTATTGTTATTTATTTTCTGTAGAGTAAGTCTTTACAATCGTACCTTGTATATAAGGGATTCCACCAAAGCCATCTCAAATTCATATGCTTCGTGTTCTTTTCTTTCGTTCATGGCCTTTTCCACAGCCTTTTCTAGCATTTTCACACCTTCCCCTTCCTTTCCACTCATTTCCAGCTGCCCTATTATTCTCTTTTTTTTTTGTTATCCAGAGACCCAATCATACATTATGAAAATAAATGTATCGAGTTACTAATGAAACATAAAATTATATTATATAGTTCGTGTATCAAATAGAAATATTGATCACATTATCGAAATAATATTAAACTAAATGTGAAAATCTACGATCTGAAAGTA